>KK117865.1:207760-282629 GCA_000611955.2 Stegodyphus mimosarum | reverse complement strand
GGGGGGGGCGGTTTTTTTTTTTTTTTTTTTTTTTTTGCCAATAAAGTTAAGTCTTCCCCTCGGCATTTGTTACACTGAAGACGTGTCTGAGTTTGGTTTCCTACTCGAAATCTATAGTTTTAATCTATTTGTAATTCAGTTACAATATCAGATCACTTTCTTTATTAATATGGTTGTTTTACACCAGTGATTCTCAGCCACTGTGCCGCCAATTTTTTTTAATTATTAATTATACTCTGAGGGGAAAAAATATCCGGAACTGAATCATTCGGCCGTTTTATAGAAATAAACTAAGGGTATTCGTGGTATATTTAAATTATCCTTTCATGGATAGATGCAAGCACATCACGGAAGTCAAACTTACCAGATCGTCTGCTCCGCCCGATTTGAAATTCAACTACTTTATTCGAATCGATTATATACCATCAGAGATTTTTATTTAATAAATTATCAATTTAAAGGAGTTTTAAGTAATCGCTGTAGCCGTTTAAAATAATAGAACGAAAAATGAATAATAATAAAAAAGAAAATATAATAAATGAGATTTATAAGAGGCCGTTTAAAAAATAAATATACATATAAAATTATAGGTTTTCAAACATTCAAATTTTTTTATTAATTACAGAAGTAAATTTGTTTAATTAATTAAAGATAATTAAAATTAATTTATCAACAGATAAGTAAAATTCCTTTAAACTTATTTTATTGTTAGTGTCCCGTCAAATTTTGAAATTATTAAAAGTGTACCGCAACAAAAAAAAAGTTGAGAATGCTGTTTTAAGACATAACTGAAACTATAAGAAGGAAAAAGAAATACCCTTAATGAGGATTATCAGTATATTCGGAATGGAAGTAAGGAGAATGTCTTTTATTGGATTTGCATATTTATTTGCCTTTTATACTCTTTTATTGGATACGAAACTTATCAATGAAGTGAGATCACAGAAACAATCTTTTAATCATTGCCAAAATCATTGCCAAAATCTTATCATCTCTGTCTCCTTTTAAGTACAGTATTGGCTTCATTCATGCACATATTCTCAGATCATAAATATTTTTCGTCTATTTCTCTCAAAAATCCTTTTTTTATTTTCCCTCACATTTCGGGGGTAGCTGAGGTCCAGTCGGCCCAGACTATGTAAATCCCTTTGGGAAAGGGGTAATGAAGATTGATGATTTCGCGAAATAGGAAAGTTTTCCATACCCACGGGAACAAGAACAGACCCTTAAAAACGCCCTCTGCATAGGCAAATAAGCCCTTGTGTTTTGCTTTAGTTAAATAATCCTCCCTCCATCACATAGTTCAATACTTGAGAAACTATTTGTTTCATGCAACCCTGCCCAAGATAACTAAGACGCATCACTTTCCTTCTTCACTTCAGCTTATCTGAGAAATGCCCACCGGTAAAGTTGCTGAACATTGGTATGTCGATCCGGCTTCAAATTCCTGCGAACGGACTGGCTGCGTGGGAGCTTTCATTATTTTCCCCATGTTCAACGTGGATATGAGCCAGTTTTCCCTAAAAAGTCCTCTATGAAGGTTTCCCGTTCCATAAGCAAATAAGGCCTCAACCGCTAATTTACATAACCTAAGCTCTTATCTGAGAAAAGTTGCAAGTTGTTTCCCACTCAATCTATTGCCAGGATTTTGCCAACATCTTCCATCAGAACATCTACTCCCCTGTGGTTGGCAGTGATTGAAAATTTCAGTTCAATTTAAGCAATAATACACTGGTGAAATAAATTAAGAGAATTTACATATTCTATCGAATTGCATGAAAAGAACTGAACTGAAAGGAAAACCACTGCTTCTAAATAAAAATGCAAATCTTGTACGGCAAATAAGTAAGGGTACACATGTGTGTAGGCGGAGTCAGTAGAAAAACAGACTTTATAAGCGCGTGGAGGGTAAGACGAATTGCGTTCGCTAGCACACATCGGCGAATTTCTTGGTGTTATCTTGCAGCAATCGGTTAAATTAACATCGCAACAGTAAAAATGAGTAACCACGAACCTTTAGATGATGGAATGAGGTGGCGAATTGTGGGGAGGCTAGAGGCAGGCCAATCGCAAATCCAGATATGCAGAGTGTTTAATTTAACGCCCAGCGTCGTATGTAATCGTCGTGTATAACCTATGGAAACAGTTCTAGGATACTGGATCCAACGAGAGAAAGCCTGGGCAAGGTCGTCCAAGAGCTATGACGGCCAGAGAAGATCGCTATTTGTCTATTTTAGCGAGGCGTCAACAGAGGGGCTACAGCTTCTCAGCTCTCTCGGGACCTGTATGCAGCCACAGGAACCCGTGTAACAAGGGTGCTGTTTCCAAAACACTGAATGAGAGAGGGTTCTTTGCCAGAAGACCGGCTGTTTGCGTCCCGCTCACGTCTACGGACAGGAGAGTCCGATTAGCATGGTGTAGGCATGTGATTGGAGTACGGAGCAACGGGCGATCGTTCTGTTCACCGACGAGTCCCGTTTTAGCCTAAACACCGATTCTCACCGTACTTTTATATGGAGAGAGCCAAGGACCCGCTACCTACCCTCCAATGTCCGCGAAATCAACAATTATGGCGGTGGGGATTTAATGGTCTGGGCAGGCATCATATTGGATGGCCGCACACCTCTCCACGTCTTTGACAGAGACTCCGTGACTGGTATGAGGTACAAGGATGAGCTCTTGCAGCCCTATGTTCGCCTTTTCCGGGATGCAGTGGGCCCCAAGTTCATCTCACAGGACGATAACGCGAGGCCACATAGACTCTTCTGGTCAACGAATTTCTCGAGAGGATATTCGCCGGATGGACTGGCCAGCCAGGTCTCCAGACCTCAACCCTATAGAGCATGTCTGGGACGCTCTGGGGAGAGCAAGTCAAACTTGCAACTCCCCCCGAGAACCATCCAAGAACTGAAACCGGCGTTGCTGAATGAGTGGGACTAATTGCCACAGGCACTAAACTGCCTTATTTCCAGTGTGACATCACGCGGCGAGGCTTGTATGGCTGTAAAAGGGGACCATACCCCCTATTAACCCACTTCTTTTGTGTCTTCTGCAACCGCTGTTTCAGACCTTCAGACTCCCATGAGTGTTACACACGAACACGTGCGTCTATTATAACTGTTGAGTGTTTATTTTGTTTGTATTATATCAACCTATATTCATACCAAATTTTATTAAAATCTGTCCAGTAGTTCTGGAGATCGTAGATCAAACATGAAAATTCTCTTAATTTATTTCACCAGTGTAGAAGAGTGGAAAATTGGAGATCTAATCTGAAATCTGAAAACTGTATCTTAGCTCTCATTAAATTCTCAACTGAGTAAAATAAAAAAATATCAGATAGTGACCTACGGTTCCGATCTCCGGTCGATTTAACGACTAACCTTCATGCTGCTAACCCCGCAAAACGCAAAGTAGTTAACTACGAGAAGCATTTCATTTCACCTTGTTAACAGTTAAATGTGTGTTTTCTAAGTGATGTATTCCGAGATCTCATTATAGTGTGGACACTATTTTCAAATTTAAATATGCGCTTTTTAAATTTTTCTTCTTTTCAGTGCGTACAAATCACTATTTTTTTTTTTTACAGAAATTTAGATCTTTGATACTGTAGACCTATGGCATTGTTCTGGTCTTCTCCTTATTCTTCCATTCTCAAAATACTATTCCATTGTTTTGAAATCATGCTCTGAAACACTCTGGAGCTTGAGCATGTGTCCCACATCTAAATGACCGATAGCTCATCCAGTCACCTATACGCCGAAAACAATTTAAGATATCATATTCATCAATGAAACGTTCGAAGTATTCCGGTCATTTTTTTTTATTATTATTTAGCTAGATAATAATATGTTACTGCATGATGATACTGTTATGAATTTTACATAATGTAACATGAACGGCCTTAAAAAAGCGAACCTTTGTTGGAAAAATAAGATTAAAATCTAAATCTATACAAAAATGAGGTAAATAGCTATCTAAATTTAGGGGGAATAGCTAAAATTCGCCAAACTTGGCGACCATTTTATTGGTTGGTGGCCACCACAACTTAGCGACCATGTTTGAGTCTCGTCCCTGTAATTGATATATATTGACCCTGATTTGGGTATAACTGTAATTGATCCCTATATTTAACTGTAACCGTATCCAGCCCTCATATGTAACTTTAATCATATATGCCTTCCAATAATTTGGAGAAATAGAAAGTACTGGAGCGGCCGAGCTAATACTATGCAAGATAGGAGACAGCATCAGCTCTCAGATTTTATTTCAGAATCCAGTTCGCAGTATTCAGAGGTTTCCGTGAGAGTTTCGCTCTTTAGATGTGCTTTTCGTTGCGTTGTGTTGTGTTAAGTTTCTTAGTAGTTTGAAAGGATAACTATGGATTGTGCCCTGACATATTGAGAACAGTTGTACGAGTACTTTTGTGAAAAGTCCCTGAGCTAAAGTGTTTCTTTTGGGAAAATAAATTTTATTAAGCTATCATCGATTCTTTGTACATTCAGTCTATTACGAACCTGTACGCACGTAATAATACATTAGCACACTATTTTTAATGTAACTTGCAAATAAGCAAAATTTAACCCCTCTTCTTCAATTTTTTTTTGCCACAGAAACGAAAGAACTACTAGAGACTTTTACTACTAGAGAAAGAAAAAGGCATGGTTTGCGTTGGTTTATTTAATTATGGCAAAGCACTCGATGTGTACCTGCCTAAGGGTAGGGATGCCTTCGTGGAGAACTTTCTAAGAGAAACTGGGTCATATATACCCATTCCACCTGGGGAAACTTCGAAAACGTCCATGCAGCCAGCTCCTTAGCCGGGATTCGAACTACCATTGTTCAACGAACGACTTCTGAAGTGTTGGTTGCCAGTGATCAACCGCTGGGCTGCTGTTGAGCCCTTTCGAGGAGGGCATTCTAAGCGAAACTTACTTCTATTTATATAATGCTTGGAAAAACTATGAAAACCTCACATAGCCGGACCATTCGGTACGATCTGAATTCTAAGTAAAGCTACCAGTGTTCAGCGCTTTATCCACTTCAGTGGATAGATAATTACAGTTTATTGATATATCTTGGCAGGTATCAACATCAAATCATAAAAATTCGAAATCACTTTTAATAAAATATTTACATTTTGCGTTTTTAGCAAGATATGGCACCCTTGCTATAAAACTTATAATCCGTGAAACAAGCATATTCACAAAGCCTACAAACCGTTTCTTCCATTGTTTGCTCCGATTGGTCGAAACCGTAGGGTTACAGAATCTTGTGCTTGACGACTTTTGCTTCGTCGCCTTTGATATTGGTATATGAGAGTGGTGTACCGTAAAGTTAAGGATATTAAAGTATAGTGAAGCAAACTTATAACATTTGTTATAACAATAACTTCTTAACCGCTGTATGCTGGTAGTTCGACCCGCGTTAGGACACAGGCGAGAGAATTGAACGCGTGGTCTGTTTCCAGGGATTTGCCCATGTGTAATATGAATACAGACAAGTTTCCCTTATAAAGTTCTCCACGAAGGCATTACGCAGTTAGCCCTCGTGTATTATGGCATATTCAAATAATCTCTAATTTATGAATCTGAGCATACATCACTAAGTTAAATGATAATCTTGTCCTTTTTATGATTCACTTCACTTCAATACAAGCTCGCAAAATATTACTCATCTTGATGGACTAAAAGCAAAGTAAATAACTACTGCGTCCTACAGATGGCACACTATGCTTACTCGTTTTTATCCACTCCCATTACGCCCCACCACTGGCCGAGCAATTAGGACCGTTGAATGGTGGTAGGTCGACCCTGTTCGAGCCCAGGCAGAAGCGCTGGATGCATGTTTGGTTTCGTGGTTCTCAATCATGTTTGGTTCGTGAATACAAGAAATTTAGAAATTTCTTCATAATGGCATCTCTCCCCTTGGGCAAATAGCTCTTGCGTGCTTCGCCATAACTAAATAACCTAACCTAACTACTAACAAGCGGAATTGCAAAAACAAAGCATGTTGCTACATTAAACGATATTAAGGGAGTGGAGAATGTGATTTCTCATATTTTTTATTAATCTAATATCGGACACTTGCTTATTCAGCACTGTCACTCCTAAGGTGGTAAATAAGCACTCCCTGGTGGCCATTTTATTGTAAAGGCGAACTGTACAGTCCCTTCATAGGTTGCCTCCTATGAAGAGACGAATAGTTACAACCATTCCTTCTCCAGAATTCGAACCCGGTACCGGTACCTTCCCTAACCACTGTACAGTCTGAATGGCTCAGATATTACGACACAGCATATGACAACAACGGGCTGCATTGCTCAGATATTACGACACAGCATATGACCCGAGACAAAAACTTAAGGAGTTAAAAAAAAAAAATTACTAAGGATCATTTGAACAAACATTTTCTAAGGATCTGTAAATGTTAAGCAACCGCTTGTCAGTAAAACCCCGAAATTTTATTATTTTGCAAATTTATTATAATCTTTTAGCGTCGATTACTTATAAATGCTAATGTACAAGAAAATTTTTAATGTAACATACACTGTATTTTATTACATTAAAAATAAATTAAATTTACATTCTGACTCCTCTCTCCACTTGAAAAACATTTCACAAAAAGAGAAGAAAATACATTTCCTGGTAATTTCAAGTTCTCCCGTTTAAATTATTAACAGATCGCAGTATCACCCAATTAAAAAATTTGCGGCTTCCATTCACAAGAAAATGAATATTAATCAAGATACGATTAATTAAAGCAGGAGAAAAAACTAAACTTCGCATTAATGGACTAAAATAAAGAATGACTTCAACTAGGATAAATAACAAGTAAGTTGGCTCTGTTGCCAAAAGAGATCATTTTCGATAAACGTCAGACAAAAACAGTCTTGTTTTTGTAAATTGGAGTGCAGAAGCAGAAGGATATTTAACTTCTTCAAGGTTAAGGTTTATTTTTTAATTGATTAAAAACACTCTTTTCGATAAAACTTGCTGAAAATACGCCAACTTCTTAAGTTTAAAAGGATTCTGTTTTGTCCCTTCCATAATACACATCAACATATCGCGTTATCAAACACGTACGCATTTCAAACTATAACTATAAACTATTCAAGTGTATAAGTTCTATATCTGTGAACATCCTTCAACCGATTCTTGAATTACTGTGAGATATAATTTAAGATAGCTGCAAAGAATTATAAACATCACTGACGCTTTTCCCTAATTAAATATACTAAGAACTTTGTTATCATAGATTTTTCAGTTTTGAAAATTAACTGTAAATAGTTAGCGCTAAATTCCGTAACGCAACATAAACTCTTAGATAAATTATAATTTCTTTTTTTCTTTGTTTTAAATCTTAACATGATGTCCTTAGCTGTAAAATTTTGAAAGTATCGAAGCATTATTATATCACACGCAGCGACGAATAAATTCGAGGGGGGGGAAGAGTACAACTTTTTAAACATTCTTTTGTTCTAAGTTTGGTTTAGTTGATTAGGGCAAAGCACACTAAGGCTCTCTGAGTAAGGGGAAGGATGCTTTCGCATAAGACTTTCTAAAGGAAATTGACTCGTCTACATGTTACGCATGGGAAAAAAACATCTTTTATTCTATCAATTTTTTGTTAACTTTAAGCAGAAAGAATAATTTACAGAATCTCAAAATTATATTTCAAAGCAATAGGTCTAACTGGTAATTAGCTGTTCGACTGAGTCCATTCTTCGGATCCCTCTGCTAATTCGAATCTTTCAGCTCTTCGCTTCATTCTCTCACGCCGATGTTGATTCACTCCCTGCTCCGAATCTCATTTACCAAGGTTATTGTTAGTTAGCGGTGAATCGTGATAAAGGGCCAGTTCAGTTCAATGAACGAATAGTTACGATTTGATCCCATAAAAGAGTGGTTTCAATCTAGTGCACGCTGACATTTCTTTTTATATGGCTCGTCGGTTCCTGATGTTTCAGTTTCTGATGCACACAGTGAATATGATCGGCACGAAAGTGTAATTTCGTCGATTTCTGCGCATTTCTCTATGAAATCGCAGACTACATCGATAGTTTCCTCGGATATTTTGAAGGAGACTTGTGCAACATTCTCTCAAGTTCACAGCATAGACTTGGTCAAAATGCACGATCTCCCGAGTCTCTGTCGGCAGCTGAACCTGCATTCCCAACAACGAGGGATTAATCTTCTTATCGTCAAACTATTAGGCACTGCCACATCAGAATATTTCTGAAGAAATTCGTTTATAGCATCTACATACGAACGACTGGCGAAATACTGTTCATTAATGAAAATTTGTTGCTTTGGGGAAAATGACATATCTGCCAAGTAAAACAGAGTTCTAACACAGACGTCATATCGTCACCAGAATACAGATGGCAACCTAAACCACCTCTAAAGTACCATCTAACGACAAACAATACAATTAGAATAATCGAAGTTATTTTTATAACATACTTACTCGATAATCGCGACTTTTCAGTCTCTCTGCACTATTGGTTTGGTTTAGTTTATGTGATTACGGCAAAGCCTTCAGGGCTACATGCCTAAGGGAAGGAATGCCTCCGTGAAGTACTTTCGAAAGGAAACTGACTCGTATACACGTTACGCATGGGGGGAAAAAACACAAAAACGCCCATGCAGCCAGCTCGTTCGCCGGAATTCGAACCCCGGACCGAACTACCCGTGTTCAGCGACTTTACCGCTCAGCCGCTGGTGGGCTCTTTTCGAAGAAATTGGCAATGATAATCTAGAACAAAAGCGAATATATCATGCAAGGTGAATATTAAAAATGTACGCAAATTTGGCTGTTCGCGTTTGTTCGCAACGACATCATTACACCGCTACTGCTCACGCAATATAAACAGCTGCCAGATTTGGCGCTTTAACGCACATTTGGCGACTGGCACCCCATTAACAGAAAACTACGGAAAATCTCTACTTTGTGCATTAACTGATATTAATTACCGTACAAATATTAAATTAAAACAGGTATACAACAAAGTGATGCAATAAATCACAAACGAAAGATGTAAAATCTATTTTATTTACACGATTTCCTGGAATAAAAAGGCTAAAAACAATTTTAATTACTTTTGTAATTACAATTTTTTTTGAGGGTATCAAATTTGGTTGAAAAAATTATAAACGTATCAGTTGCTCTCATTGTTATAAAATGGCTGAATACTGACACTTATCCTGTAAAAACTCTAAAACATGCCAATTTGATGAGAAATAATATTTAGAATGTAAATTAATAATGACTGTTTTAAAAAAGAATAAAAATATGCCGTAAGTTATTATCGATTCATTATTCCACAACTGCCTCCAAAATTATTTTTTATAGTTGGATAAAATCCAAGATTATAAAAAACATGTATTCATAGCTTTTGGCAACGTACTTCGCAAATCTTTCATTGCCATTCTCTATAATAAAACTGCAAGTCGTAAAAGAATGCAGGAGATACACAACTATAATAGGCTCCCTTTAATATCTCAGAATCACCGCAAAGCAAAAACTATATTGCATTGTTATTCGAACAAGTGTTCATTATGATCCCTTTGCCCAAACTGACCTCGCTGGTTATGTTTTCTTTCTGTTTTTTTCAAACGATAACGTCGAAAATAAGAATATTATCTGCGCTTGTAATACTGTCTGCCTGATTTATGACACTGTTTAATCTAAAGCGGCCAGAACTGGTTAAATGGCAGCATTTCAATTGGGAACTTTTTGTCCCGATATTCATAGTCATATTTAAAAGTAGAATACAATCTAGGCATCATTTGTTTTTACTTAATAAAAAGCACCGTTTCTTGATTTGAATTCTTATCACAAATTATGTAGACAGTGTTTTATGAAGAATAAAAACAAAAAAATTCGATTTAAAAAATCACTACGCTGATTATTTATCTCTTTGCATGTCCACTGAGAAGGGTTTGTAAAAAAAAAAAGCTTAGCGGGGGGGGCATAAACACACTATTATGGCAAAATATAAAACAAAATCTTCGCAACTCTATATTCCTCGACTCACGTATCATAAGCAGTCGACATATGTTATAATAAGATAAAACTCCCGATCGCATTCAAACTTATAAAACCGGTTGTATCACGCGCAAAATATCAGAAATGAGCAGTAAATTTTCTTTCACAACAATAAATCAGCAAAAGTCTACTTTAATTATTCATCATAAGAATACTTCTTTACTTCATGGTAATACATTCTCTATCATTATGGAAATAAAAAAAATCACAGCAATAAGAAATTTAGGTTTATGTTGATTCGTTCATTTATAGTATTTATGTGATTATGTTACTTGGATTAAGCTTTAAGGAATTAACGCCTGCCCTCATGCGAACTTTCCAGGTGTGAATGATTAGCCCATTCATCTAGTAATTGAAAGGTTCATGATTCGAATCCCAAGGATACAGTTGATTTTTCAGTTTTCGCTCCGAAAAGCCTAATCGGCCAAGCGGTAACGTCGCTGAATACTGGTAGTAGTTCGAACTGGGATTCGAATCCCGGAGAAAAGGTTGTCTGGCGAATGGGAGCTTTTGTGGTTTCTTCCATATGTAACGCGTATACGAGCCAGTTTCCCTTAGAAAGTCTTCCACGTAGGCATCCTTCCTATTACGCAGATAGCCTTGGTGTGCTTTGTTGTAACCAAACCAAACTGAAAAAGCTAATATTCTCTACAACGTTTAATTTTGTCAAAATATTTTATAGCAGCAGATTACTAAACGGTCTAGCAGTAAGGTCGTTGAACACTGGTAGTTCGGCCAGGGGTATCACCGGTGATATTATATTGCCCAGAGACTGTTGCTTACTAACGGCCGAATAGCTAAGGTAACTGATCACTAATGTTGGATCCAGCTTCGAATTCAGGCGAAACAAGTTTAATTAATTAAGCAGGGGATGAAAAAAATTTTCGGTACCTTTAAAGGCAAAACAAGAACTTTCCATATGGGTACCGGCATCTTTATGGGAAAAGGCTGAATTGTTAACAAGCTGTCCATACCTTTATGAAAAGCACTGAATTGTTATCAAGCTGGTCACATTTTTATGAAAAAAGCTAAATTGTTATCAGACTGGCCGTACTTTAATGAAAAACGGCGCTGAATTCTTTCAAGCTGCCCATTATGCCGATTGTCTCTTTATGAAAAGCGTTGAACTGTTATCAAGTTGCCCATACCTTTATTTAAAAAAAAAAAAAAACAAAACCAGAATTGTTATAAAGCTGTCCATACCTTTGTGAAAAACGCTGAATTGTTACCGTGCTGCCCATACTTTATGAAAAATATTGAATTGTTATAAAGCTGCCTATACTTTATGAAAAATGTTGAATTGTTATAAAGCTGCCCATACCTTTATGAAAAATGCTGAATTGTTATCAAGCTGAATTGTTATCAAGCTGAATCGTTATCAGACTAGCCGTACTTGAATGAAAAACGACGCTGTCTTATCAAGCTGCCCATGCCTTTACGAAAAGCATTGAACTGTTATCAAGCTGCCCATACCTTTATGAAAAACGCTGAATTGTTATCGAGCTGCCCATACTTTATGAAAAAATGATGAACTGTTATCAAGCTGCCCATACATTTATGAAAAATGCTGAATTGTTATAAAGCTGCCAATACCTTTATGAAAAGCGCTGAATTGTTATCAAGCTGGCCGCACATTTACGAAAAACGCTGAATTGTTATCAAACTAACCGTACCTTTACGAAGAATGCCGGAGTGGCATAAAGGTGCCGAAGTTTTCGTCAATCAAGGACAATTTTTCAGGCTGCGCTTCTCAGAAGTGGACTCAAGTATTTTAACAAATTAAACTTTATTTTCACTTAAATGACAAACTGCGACACACATAGGGAGTGAAAATGATGTCTGTAATTTTCTTTTAACCTAACCTTTCCTTTTTTTGGATCTGGAATGAACACAGAAAGTAAATTTGATAAAATGTCTTATGCTAAATCTTCAGTATTCTATCAAATATTCAATTTTTCATACGTTCTGCCTTTTCCTTTGACAAGCTTTGAATGAAAGAAAATAACTATGAATTAGAACTCTAGTATTTTGTATCTTTTTACTTTTTCTATTCCAAATGTTTTTTGCTTTTTTAAATATTTTTTGTAAAGTTCATGAAAACAAGAAATGGGTAAAGGATTATAGTTCTTACAGATCCTTCTTTTTTGATTTTAATCTCCCAAATTCGGTTATTCACATGTAAAGATAGATCATGACATTGTATATTGTAGAGGCTAGATGCTACAATAATGTAATATTGTAGTGGCTTGTTTCTAGTTTTTAGACCATGCACTCTTACAAAAAAAAAAAAAAAAAAATGAGACTCACCACGACGCACCGAGAAGATATAAAGCAAATTGGACACAAATTGATATGCATACAGGTTTCGACGGAAAATGCAAAATTTTACATTTTGGTTGTCAATGAATGAAAGGTTGTCGCTACAGCGCATCTGATCTGCGCAACTGACAAGATATTTAAGAGGAGAAATCACAATTTCATGTCATAAATTCTTCACGAATTTCATTCCGCCTACTCTGGTAGACAGTAACTATGCCTCGCATACAGATGCGCCAACGATATGCGCAGATGTCAGAATTTGAGAGAGGTCCTGTAGTTGGGCTCAAAGAAGCCGTTGATCTTATCGGCGAATAGCTCAACATTTGAGCAGGAGTGATGTCACTATTAGACGACGTTGGCAGGAATGGGTGAACCATGGCTGCACACAGCGTCAAGAAGGAAACGGTAGGCCTAGAGAAACGACAGAACGTGAAGACCGAGCAATCGTCAGAGGAGCACTCAGAGCCCCAGATGCATCATTATCATCGATTCATCGATTGTATGTGCAACTAGTGCTTCAGTGACAGCAAGGACCATTCATAGACGGCTGACAGAAAGGGGGCTGAGGCCACGGTGCCCCTTGCGCCGACTACCATTGACCTCTGTACAACGTCAAGTCCGTTTGCAATGGTGTCCGGTTCATTCGCACTGGAATGTCACTGACTGGAGTAGAATAGTCTTCAGTGATGAGTTCCGCTTTGAACTGAGCCCCGATGACCAGCGAAGGCGAGTCTGGAGACGCCCCGGACAGCGGTGTGAAACCAATCTGACTGTCTTCCGGCAGACAGGCTGAGAACCAGGAGTGATAGTTTGGGATGCCATTTCATTTCATAGAAGGACCCCTTTGGTTGTCATCCATCGCAACCCTACAGCACAGCGGTACGTCGATGAAGTTCTACGGCCCGTTCTGTTGCCCTTCATGTCACGCCACATCGGGCTTACATTTCAGCAAGATAATGTCCGCCCCCACACTGTACATGTTTCTACTGCTTGCCTTAGTGCTTGCCGAACAGGACCTTGGCCAGCAAAGTCGCCGGATCTCTCTCCTATTGAGCACGTTTGGAATATTATGCGCAGGGCCTTCCAACCAGTTCGGGATGTTGACGATCTAACGCGCCAGTTGGACAGAATTTGGCACGATATCCCTCAGAAGGACATCCGCAACCTCTATCAATCGATGCCAAGCCGAATAACTGCTTGCATAAGGGCCAGAGGTGGACAAACGCGTTACTGACTTTTTCACTTTGGGAAGCTCCATCACTTCAATAAATCATCCAGTTTTTCTCAAACTATAATCGTTTGTTTTTCTGTACATGTACATCCCTTCTACCGATTTTCGTCTCATTCGGATAACTTGGTTTTTTTTTTTTTTTTTTTTTTGTCTAAGAGTGTATTTACTAACATGACTTGTTCACAGCAATATTTACAATCAACAGTCAAAAGTAAAAAAGAATAAAAAAATAATAGTTAAAAGACCACATATAAGTAAGTTTGAAAAAAGGAAAAAAATAGCTTCATCTGTATACTTCTACGTATTACATCCTCTTAGATATTTCTGCATACTTATGCTGATACAGTGTCAACTTATTTTCGTCAGTTCATTATATGCAATTTGGTGCATTTCTACAATAATTAGTTAATCTCATAAAACATTACATTGTTAATACAATTTATTATATGTTGTTCGTGTTTGAAGTTATGTTATCTTATGCTACATAGAATTGTAGGGAGCATGTATTATTTACCCTAAGTAAATAGGTGGTAGCCCCTTACACTATTAATGAGTGTTCTATGTTCTGCTAACAAACGATCTTTTAAGATACACAAATCTTTCAATCTGGGAAGTCTATACCAGGCCTCGGCAGCCTATGACCTGTGGGCCACCGAGTGACCCATACCATAATTTCAAGTCACCCATTTGAGTTCCGAAAATAAACTATAATATATAAAAATAAATTCTAAAGCATAACTATGAAACGAGCACTTGAAGAATACATACAAAATAAATAATACTAATAACATTTTTGTTTGATTACAAAGTTGCAGTAACAAGCATGCATTTCTATTTTTAAAGTATAAAAATTTTAACACAATTTCAAGGAGAAATCGATAAGTTTGGCAACGCTGATCCATTATCCAATAATTCTAAAAACCTGGCTTCGCCATTTTATTTGCGAGCAAATATTTTCACACATGAAATGTATACTAAATAAGAAGAGGAGCTGCTTAACTACCGACAATTCAAATACCTGAATTCGTCTCAAGACGACGAACTACAAGCCAGACTTGGCTAAACTGAAGTTCAGCATCAGGGGGGCCATTAAATATCGAAAAGAAAAATAATCATACTTTTAATTTTTATGTTTAAAGTTTAAAGCGCACAGTAATTATTTTCTCAATAAAATTTACCTTATTATCCACCAAAGAAGACAGTTTCAAAATGAAAATACCACCGAGCCGAAACATGCTCTTTATATATACATTTTGGTTGATTTTGACCCGCAGCCAAAAATAGTTGCCAATGCCTGGTTTATACTACCATATTTGAATTTCTCTAAATTTAAAAACCTAGACATGGAAGCAAAAGACAATGCAAAAGGAAATAACGCAGCAATAACAAATAACTTGCAATAAACATGTTATTGCTGTCGATTCGTTAGAAACGTCTATTTTCCTATTAAGGCACTATTTAACAGACATTGATGACATCTGATCTCCAGAGAAATCTCGTAACAGTCAAGTGGAAGAGTAAATGTAAACATGCGTAAATTCCCAAGAATTCCCGTTAACATATCCTATTTCTTCTGCCGTTTGAGAAGTTATTCTCACTACAAAATTTTATTTAGATCGTTTTCTCTACTGTTTGTTGGTTTGTTTGGGTCTGTCTTAAAATCAATTTTAACCTCTTTCTGCAGACAAATGTTTTGGAAAATTTTCCCAACATGAAGTTTTGATGACAATGCAATAATGCACAGAAACATTACCAAAATTCGATACAGTCTATCTAATTGAGCTTCAATGTTACATGATGGTGTTTATAAGACTCATTCGTACGTTTTTATAATTGATTGAAAAGAATAACGCTTTCGAATATTTTAGTGTACACATTTTATACGTTCTTATCTTTATGTCAATTATGTTTCTGTATCATTTTGTATTTACTTTTATTTTTTGAAAACAAGAAAGCAAGGACACGTACAAGGGAGAATATGTTTATTAAGCTTAGTGCAGCGGGAACCAAGAAATAAGAACGAAAACAGACGATCGTCATCAAAGAAGGTGTTCGAAATTACGTTTCGAAACGTACCCTCAACATGGGATCGGCATTGGTGGTGCTGTGCATTGGCGAGCCAAATCGCCAGACCTCACTTGTATTCACTACTTCCTCGGGTGTACGTCAAGACACTGGTGTACGAACACGCTGTTAACAGTGCTGAGGAACTAGTTACAAGCATCATGGCACTGCTGGGCAAGTCCGGGGCACGTACGGTAATTTCTAGAATATCAGATCTTCCATGCGCAAGAGATGTGAGGCTGCATCACGGCACGGGGTTGTGATTTCGAACACTTTCTTTGATGATGATCGTTAGCTGGTTTTGTTCTTATTTCTTGGTTTCAGCTATACTTAAGATTAATAAACATGTTTTCTCACCTCGTTCGTGTCCTTCCTTTCTTGTGTTTTGAATTGTCACTACCGCGCGTATCTGACCGTGCATTGCTGTGTGATTTTCCATCGTCTGGGTGTACACTATCTCGCATAAAAGTTTGTAACAGATTTGCTGAACACCCTGTATATATTCACTCAAATGCAAAGTGCTTTAAAAGAAAAAAAAAAGAAGAAGAAAGTCTTTTATATTTGCAAGCTGAAAATAATTTTAACTTGCAGTTAATTTAAAGAGACATATAACATTAGACATACTATATAGACATTTTACTTTACCTTGCAGACATTTAAAGAATCTAAGTCTAAAAAATTAAAGAGACACTGGTTTAGACTTTTAAACATGAACTATGTCTATTTTTTGGTAGAAATACCTATAACGTGGTCTGAATATTGTTTCAAGATTACAAAGCAGAAATCTGAAACTTACAGATTGTACGCGGGTAGTTATTACACTGGAGGGAAAAAAAATTATTCCTGAGATTTGAAAAGAATCTGAAAGTTTGAGAGAAATTACATTGGCTAAGTAAAAAAAATTCTCGCGTCATTAACTGAAGAGACTGGCTCTGAAAATGAATCGGATTACATATTAGAAAGTAAATAAACAGTTGTTCAATTGTTTTGCCTAATGAGGAATTTGGGAGTGGGGGGGAAGGAAAAAAAACGCCGGAAGTCTCAATCATGTATCATCATGGATTATAAGAAAAAAAGAGGTAAAATTGTGGTGTAGTAAGAATCGATTTAAAAAAAATCGAAATGTGGCTTGTAATGTGTTCAAAATAAAACTAAGCATGTAAAAAATTACACCATTTTTATTTTAAACGAAAGCGGAGATTTTTTTTTAAGGGAAACGGATCGTATTCACGTTACCCATGCAAAAACGACGAACGCTTCGATGCATTTATGCGACTCCCTTCTCGAGCTAGCTGTTTTACACGGTTTTTACCGCTCGGTCGCCGTGCCCTTGTATTTTTCAGATTTTCGTAATTCGATTCAGTTCGCTAATTGCAATTGACGCAAAACAGATTACTACTTAGTAATATTCTTTTACTCCACTTCATCTGCGGTTTACATTAAATTCGCAATTAGAGTACTTATTATTAAATAAACTAGTAGTGTTTATAACAGCTTACAATGACTGAAATACGACGCATTTTTCCACAATAAAATAAATGATTTTCAGAATTTCTTATATTCTGACCAGCCTTTCCATTGATTCAATTTTCCATCATATTTATTTAAACTTTAAGTTAGAGTGCAACAAACAAAATGTGCTTGCTATCGCTTTCTGTTGTTTAACTATTCGCTATTTCCCATGCGCTAAATCGATCAGCTAGTCGATTATCTAAATTTGTCCTCTGGAGAGGTAGTGGAAGAGGGGTGGGAGAGTCTCGAACCCCCCCCCCCAGGGTGCTCTCCATCAAAATTGGGGGCGTAACTGAGCAAAGTCGTACTCTCACCTGTAAGATGCTCAAGGCTTTGCTAACGACAGTCGCGGTCTTGCACTCCTTCCCACGATGAATTTCGTCAACACTTCCTAGACTGAATTCATGTGCCTGGGGGTGCTGATTTCGTGGGCTTGTTCTGGTGTTACTATCAGACAAGTCACAACAACAACAACCTAAATTTTCAAAGTTGCATTTTAAAAATCGCAAAATAGCGCTATATCTCCATATCTTGTTATTTTTAACAATTTTTTAACTTTTAGTCTGTAAAATATTAGTGGTTAATTTTGATACATAAGTAGTATTCCGTCAAGCAATGAAACTGCTGCCAAGCAGGGCGATCTATTGACAGTTATTGATAAGAGTGACAAAGAGTTATCGATAACAATACTCATAACATATGCGCTTTCGTTTTATATACCCCTGATCCATTCTCCATAAGTTACGTTTCTTTTTTTTTATATACAAGGGTATAAATTACGCGTACTAAGGCTATAAATTACATGTACTAAGGGTATAAATTACATTTTTTTAAACAACTGTATAAATTACGTGTATTTTTATAAACAAGGGTATAAATTACATAAGTTTTGTGGTGGGGGTTGCATTTGGGGGTGGGTAATTAAAATTTGGGACCTGCCTTCTGCAGCGCAACAAGCAATGAGTTATTAAGTTATGCGACCTAACTATCAAAACAAGTGTATACTTCATGTTCACGATTTTGTCAGTTGAATATGGCCCACAAAAAAGTAATACATAGGAACCTGCGGGAATTTTGTACTCATAGCGTTTTCGATACGGTAAAAATTTTTTCCCGGTAAAATCGGACGGCCTAACCGACGAAAGCCTATTTACGAAGCAGGGAAACGTGTCCAATATTGGTCGTTTATCAAATAAATAAGCGTCAGTTCTTTTATATCTGCACGAACGACTGGCAGGACCTTGGCAGGATATCCGTCATCTTTTACGGTCGACGGGCTTATACGTAAGCACTCTAATTTTTTTATTGCTATGCATTTTTAGATGAGTAGGTTTATATATATATACTTTTTATTTATTTATATATACACACACGCATATATATATAGATAGATATGAATTAATACAAAGTAAAAAATAGTTCAGTTTCTTTCGTTACACCAACCCCCTAATGACGATACAGCGAAAGATGTAAATTTCATTTTCATTTTTGGCATATTTTGCACCCCATTTCTAGCAGTTTGCCACTGTGCTACTGCTTTTTATTTTTTTACGTATGGGATGAATTTTAAATGCATTTTTTACTTTATTTTGCATTATACATCTCTCTCTCTCTATATATATATATATATATTTCCCTGAAAATATAAAGGCTAGAAGACCTCCTTGTTAATTTCAACAGCAGTGTCCCAACCATGTAATTTCCCTGCTTTCTTGAGCCTTTCTTTCAGATCTTGTCACCTTATACCGTGAAGTCACGGAGGATAGACTCTCGATTATCTGGGTGCGGATTATCCGCTTTGTGGATTACCTGTGCGTGGCAGTGACCACGAACCCACACTCAACTCTATACGTACGTAAGATGTGTAAAAAACACGCACAAATTTGAGCGCGGAGAAAGCTTTTTCTTAATGCAGGAATCGGAGATTTATGTGATGGAGAAAAAGTTGAAGTAATAACTGAAGTTATTACTATAACATACTTTTTTTTAATGCCAAAAAATTTAAAATATAAAAGTTTCCGAAAATGTCGATCGCAAAAAATAGTTCGATAGAGCCAGTCTTTCAATGCTTCAGTGATGCGGATATCGTTTCAAATGTCACAAGAACAGAAGAGGCAGAGAGTGATAATGAAAATACAAGCGAAAAAGATCCTGACAACTCACTATCTCAATTCAGAGACAGCAATGACTTCCACTGAAACACTACTTGACGTCGTCGACGAAAGAAGATTCGAATAAAATAATAACATTTCGAGAAATACGCAGTGAAATCCACCAGATAAAACGTTCACCAAAACAAAGTAATTACTGATTTTTTTAAGAAATAAATGCATACAGTACACATGAAAATTGATAACTTGGACTATCAGTGTTTTTGAGTTATCCGTGACCTTCTTCCCCGACATTACATTAACCGGGATAATCGAGAGTACACTGTAGCATCCATCAAGTTCGTTTATTCTATCGACAGGCTTCAACATGATGAAAGCATCTTACCCACTGGATCACCTGTTTTGTCAAAGGCGAAAAGAAGGAAAGATCAAGTGCAGCAAGCAATATTGCCTTCCCAAAGCAATACTTATGATGAACGCAAGTACAAACGCGCGATTTACAGAAATAGTTCTTTGCTTATGCAGTGCTTTGATAGAAATATAATCACTAACTGAAACTATGACTTGAAATCATGCTAAACAGAATACTTTCGCACCACCGTTGTTTTCATCTGAGGTTCGGATATGTTGTCAGATTCTTTATTTCCATATGTAGAAGAAATACACATAATAAATCAGAGGGAACACGAAAGAGGAAGTAAACAGCAAATGTACAATATAACGTACATTACATTATCTTATTCCTTTATATTGGTAATGTTTTAGTAGGAATAATTTATCAATTAAATTTTACATATTTAGTTGTTACTTAAATACCCCGTTTTTTATGCACGGCTCAGCGTTATCCGCAGGAACTTGAAACCAGAGCCGAAGCTAAGCATTTTACCGCCAGGTGCATTCTCTACGGCTGTTAAATTCTGCTGTTCAGTAGCTTCTAAATTCTAAAAGTTTCACTTTTTTTTAATCGACGCTTTTCTAAATTATAAATATTTTGCTGCCCATAAATTCTGCTGAAGAGTGCTTCTGCACCGGCTCTGGCGTTGGCCCTGTTTGAACCGTTTTAACAACGGACACGAAACATGGTTACATACGCATACGTACATAAACATTTTCCCTTTGAAAAAATTTAATCCATTGATTAGATTAACAGAAAAAATTCAAGAGAAGATCTAGTTAAAAAAAAAAAGTACGTGGTTGTAAAACTGTTACCACTTTTTTTTTTTTTTTTTTTTTTTTTTTTATTGAGAATGTTCTAAACCATTATGAAAGTTTAAGAAGCTGTATAAAAATTAACTTTCAATGAACAAGAAAAAATAAATAAATAAATAAAAGCAAAACAATAAAATTTGACGCCGTAAAAATGCTTAATCGCAATGCATTTTAAAATGAATCCACGTTTCGTAATTTTAGAAATAATAAACTTTCTTTTAGTTAAGAAGTCATTCCCGAGCAGCTTTCGTTATATTTTCAGTTAGCACCGGGTCGCTATTATCCATCCCGACATCAATTATACGCAAAAAATAGCAGATGTTTGTCAGTTACCTGAATAAAAGCATTCGCAATTAAGAATTAAGTGATGCGATAATGTTGGAACGGGCAGATGTTACTAAAAGCCTTTTACATGAAACAAAAAAGTGACCGTCTGCCGAAAGAGAATTACACACAAAAGAAATCCTGTTGGCCCGTTCGTTTGGTTTTCGTACCATTGCTTTCAGCCGTACAATGACTCATTTTTACAAATATTTCTGGGGGAAAAAAAAAAGTTTCCGGTTGCAGAGAAATCCGTGTTAGAAAAAGAATTATATATTACTAATAACAGAAAAAATTCAAAAAAAAAAATCTGAAAGGTTTCAGATTTTAATTACGTCTAAAAGGGCGTTTTATTTAACATTTTATGTGTTACCTTTATTAAATACTCTGTTCTTCGCACTTAAACCATAAAATTCAGTTCAACAGCAATATCGCAAAATAATTTTAAATTGTGCATATCTTTAGAAATTTCGGTACACGCTCTCATGCGCTGGAGATAAAAATGTTTTTCTGTACAATGTTGGTATTGCTGGCTTTGAAATCTTTTGAGTTTGTTAATGAAAAATTCGTTAAAGTTTCAAAGAATATTGTTAGGAATTTCACATTTATTTGGCTATTTATTTAGAATTGTAATTAAAATTCCTTTTTATTTTCCCGTGCAACGCAGACGATTTTTGAAGAGAGAGCTACGTCAAGAAAAAAAAAAATAAATAAATAAATAATAATAAATAAATAAAATAAGCAGTAACTTGAAAAGTGAAACGACGCAAAATGGCAAAACGAAAGTAATAGTCCTTCGGGATTCAAATCCCTTTGGACTAAAAAATTAGTTATACATTATCATCTAAGAATTTAGAAGCCCAATTTATGAAGCTACGAATTTTAATGTTTTTACTTGGGATACTGTCAATTACTTACTTAGCTTTTAATGTTTAGGAATTTATCACTTAAATTATCACGGTTAGACAGAACTATCTACGATATTCCCGGGTCATACAAATACATCACCAACAAAATAATATTGAAACTGCCTTCATAATATTATGCTACAAATTTTGGAAGTGCACGAAATAATTCAATGAGTGGTTTTGTGTTACTTTATGAACGCTTATTATTCTTTTTCTTGGAAAAGTCGTTTCGAAAAGTACCCCGTGTCTTACTATTTGCATCATATATATATATATATATATATAACTTCAAAATGAGTCAGAGAAACTTCAGTAATAATTAAAAAAAAAATATTTGCATGTTACAAAATAGGGCTCACTAGGTATGCAGTACATCATATACATTAAGAAAAAGTAAAATAAAAAATCTGAATGCTTTCAGATTTTATATTACGCCCAAAAGGGCGGTTTTTTTTTTTTTTACACATACATACACGTTTCGAGAGCATTTGGGCTAACGCTCCTTTGTGCTAAAAATATGTCATCTTTGGGATTTCCGATACACAATCTCGGGTGTTGGAGATAAAAACATTTTATTCCTTTAAGTGCGTTGCCACTGCTGGTTTTGAAATCGTTGAGTTTCTCAATCAAAAATTCGTTAAAGTTTAAAAAATATGAAATACATGATGCAACAAATTCGTAATTCAAGATTCGAGCTTCTAGGTGCCCATATTCGGGTGGAAGACTATGTTATTTAAAATTTGATGACTCTAGGTATTATTGTTTTTTTTCACAATGCGAGAAACATACATACATCCACACAGATTCTTCATTATTTAAATATAATACAGGGCGATAATATCTGCTGGCAACAATTTGAAAAGTGATACAGCCGTTCGACGCAAAATGCCATTTCGAAACTAACAGCCCATCTGGACTAATAAATAAAAGTTTAAAAAAAAAAAGCATTAATTTTTTTGCTGAGAGGGACCAAAGATTTCCTCTGATATTAAGTGTTAAATAACTACTTTCCCAAAAGTTTTCAATGTAACTTCATTCAGTTTTTAGCGGTTAAAGCTATAAATGTGTTATTTAAAACTAGTTAACTATAGAATTAGATGCATATTATAAGTAGCATCATAAAAGTCTAAAATAATTCATTAAATAAAAAATTAGATAAATAAAGTAAGTACCAACATCAAAAAAAGTTTACTTCTATTTAAACAATAATTCTGACAAAACATGCTAAACCGACTGACAGAAAACACAAAATTAAATGACTCCCAAATTATAAAACAGAATTAAAATATGATTTTCTTAAGCACAAAATTAAGTAAATAATTTCACGAAGGAAACAAAGAAATGCACAATTTTTTTAAGCCTTAAAACACTGAAGATTTATGATGATATCTTGCCCCGCATCTCTGAATATACCTGACAAAAAAGCGACATTTGCTTCATATGCATGTTTGCGTTATATTCATATTTATAGGTCATACACTCAATATGTTACACACATGACAAGTATGAATCATTGCATATGTTCCTTCATATTACACATAATATGACGGCAAGATTTCTGATTTCAGGTTCAAATGCCTTCTTTTAAAACAAATTCACAAAAAACAGCAGCTGCTCGACGCAGTGAAATTATATTTCCATTCTGGTGTTTGTTTTTAACGAATGCTGAACGAAGTTAAATAGACGTCAAAACATATGGTCAATATAAATAATACGATGAATTATCTCTCTAGAAATTTCAAAAGAATATTCATTCAAACAATGCTCCAAAGAGGTAAATCACTCTCATAAATTAACATAAATTAATAAACAAATGACAAAATATGATAACTGAACAAGCAAACGCACAGGGCAAAATGACATTCTGGGGATGTTTTAAAATACTGTTGCATGCCAATTTATCGCAGCTAAAAGAGCTGCGATTATCTTGATTATTTAACATGATATTTCATTCAGAAGCATAATTTGATTATACCATTAACTGACACTGCTGAAGCATTTAAAAGAATATAAATACTGCATTTTCAAATTAATGTCCATGTTCGGTTATAAATCATTAACTTCTGTGCTCTTCCAGAATTTTAAATCAACACATGACATATTATTTTGCATACATAAATAAATCATAAATCATTAAAGCGTTGCATGCCGCAAACTTGCAAAATCCAGGATCAGGGAAAAAGCAGACTACAAAAGATCACAGAGAAAAACTGCCTTTTGTGATACAAGACATTTAAGGTCAAAGAAAGCATGTGCATGTCAGTCAGATGTTACGACTCATTTAAATATCGCAAACATGATAAATCTAAAAGACGGCATGTGTACTTACCACTGGCAATGATTCAGATCTTGTCAGTTCAAACCGTTATATCTATTCGCTGGAATTAACTATTAAAAACGTGACGTACTCTGCACACTTACGGATTACGCGACCAGCTTACCGCCGTCGCTACCAGTTCTGGCAGTTGCAGTAAAGAAACCATCGTGTGCGGCGGCCATTACACTTGGCGATATTGAGGTACCATTTCTGAGCAACAATCGCCAGAATTGGCGAAGTAGGTCTTTCACCGCAAAACTCTTTTCCTACTTCGCTAATTTTTTTTTTTTTTTTTTTTTCCCTCTCTCCTCCCCGCCTTCAAATATTGGAAACGCGTGAAAGGAATACCAAATTTATCAGTTCTTGAACCTGAATGCGCTTTTTGATCAAAGCAATTTTATTCACATCTCGAAGTAATTCATTATTCATAAGGAAGTGAGGCTAGAAGGAATTTATAAATTATTTCCACATGTTTGTTTCAAATTTAAATTAGAGTGATATAATGAAAAAAAAAGAATTATTAAATTATGAAAATACGTTTCGGTTCTATTTAAGGATAATAGAAGCACCTTCTGTTTCCTTTTGAGTTAGTTTTGGAAGTAAGTCCCATATAAATTACAATTTACAGAAAGATAATGCTAATCTAAGAACGAGTGGAAAAATCAATATAACGGGAGTTCCGTGCAGAGAACTGGGTTTGTCGCAAAGCTGTTTTTCTAAAAGAGAGGTATGCCTCTGTAAACGACTTTATAAAGGATACTAGTATTCATTTGCGTTATACATGCATGCGGTTATATTAGTTTTCATGGCTTATTTGTTATAATTAATGGACTTTTTTGAAGAAATTCTACGCAGCCAATCCGTTTAACAGCCGAGAATAGAAATCTGGATCTAACAGCTTGTGTTTCGTCTCTTTATCCACTTGGCCACTAGTGAGCCAATTTTTTTCGGTAAAGATTAAATGTCGTAATAAATAAGATAACCACAAAGTACCAGATTTTAAATACTGATATCAGGGCTTTATTTCTAAAATTAGAAGTTCCGGAGCCCTATGGAAAACTGTCAGGAAGGAAAGACACAATAAATAAATAACATAACTAAAAATTAAATTAATTAAATGATTAAATTAAAATTAAAAGAAATGTAAAGAAATAAATAGAAATTTAATAAATTATTAAATTAATTATAAATAGTTAAATAAAAAATAAAATATCGGACCTCATCTTAGTTTGGGCTCCAAATGGAATTACAATTTCATTCAGAAGCTAAGAAGTACCTCAGCCGATCTTCGTTTGAATTTAAGCCCTGATTATACATATAATGTACTATTTCAAGGGATGATAGATATAAAAACCATATCAGCACCAATGATGGTAATTGAAACACCAATGAAAAATGATAAAACGACTAAAGCGTCACAAAGAAGAGTGAGAATTCTAGATATCGTATCAAGATATGGAAGGAAGTTTTAACGGAAAAGTGTAGCTTTGAAAATATGGAGAGAAGAGGCCAAGACTTTCTGATCGCGATGTCTTGTCGGTATAATTCTAGCCTTCAAATAGAAATTTTTCCTGAATACGATTCGATAACAACATAAGAATAAACATAAGACTTCTCTATAGATGCGACGCTAGTGGTACCCCGCGTTTGGTTACATCGTTCAAAAAGTGTATAGGAACTTTGCAGCAGGAAGTTACTAGCATGATAGGTCCACGACCAGGATGATGCCTTTTAGCCCTTTCAGAAACGAAAAATTAACCCGTTCTCATACATTCATTGCATTTCCTGGGAAATAAGCCTTGTATGGGTGAGATCGTTTCTTCCTTTAAAAGTCTCAACCTCTATCCGAAGGAAGGTTTGTATCCGAGGGAAAGACAGGCCTGCAGAAGTTACAACTGAATTTTAAGGCATATTTATTATTAAAATAAAATTTGTTTGCTGAAATTGTGGTTAACTTACATGAAAGAAGTGCCTTCGTACAAGGCCCATTAGCAGCTGAGCGGTAAGTTCGCTGAACACTGATAGTTCGGTCCAACTTTCGAATCCCGGCGAACGCATGGGTGTTTTCGTGATTTTCCGCATGTGTAACGTGTATCTTATGGATGCATACGTGAATAAAGCTGGCGGGTTGCCCGCTAGTATTAAAATAAAATTTGCTTGCTGAAATTGTGGTTAACCTACATAAAAGAAGTGCCCTATCCCTTTTCCTTAGGGCTCCAGTGCGCACCAGCTAAAATTATGATTTGTCTAAAAAACTGAGAAGTACTAGAGTCGGGGATCCACTGGGCTTCGGCGGAATTTAAGCTCTGACCTTTACTAAAATTCTCTTTTTACCAGTTATGAGAGATTGGGTTAGGTTGTTTGGATGCAGCAAAGCACACAGATCTATCTGCCTATGGAAAGGAGTGGTTTCATGGAAGACTTTTCCAGGAAAAATGGCTCGTATGCATTTTACACCTAGGGAAAATCACGAAAACCAACTAAGCAGGCAAACCTTTCGCTTGGTTTCGAGCCGCGGTCGATGTACCAGTATTCAGCGATTTTAAGTACTTGGCCATTGGTGAAGCGCCGGTTATGAAAGATTTACTTTAAAAGGTTTTTGGAAAGAAAATCGAAGAGAAAGTACGCCAGTCTAAGACCTCAAGCATATTGTGCTTTTGTTGTTGTTATTTATGCTCACATGTCTGACAGTAGCGTCAGCTGATGCCCCGAAATTCCTCGTGACAAAGAGAGCAAATTTTACGCCTGTCCTTGGCAACAGCCTTGAGCACCTTACAGGTGATAGAACTATTTAGCTAAGTTCCGCCCCCCGATTTTGATGAAGAGCACGCTGGAGGGGACGGGTCCGAGGATCTCCCACCCCTCTTCCCTTCCACCAAACCACACGAGAGGACTTTCGGCTTCGCCGCATATTTAGAGTGCCGCCATGCCGCACTGACAATATACATTTACAAATATCCATGCATTCTCCGGGATTCGAACTCGGTCTGATCTCTATATGTAATTACAATTGTATCCGGCTCTATGTGTAAGTTGGCTCTATAAATACCTTGCAGCAAATTCGAGAAATCGAAGGCACTGGAAATTTCCCGGCGTTCCCAGCCGACTAGAAGACTAGAGAGAGCATCAGTTGTCAGTTTTTAATTGAGTTCGAAGTACTGAGAGATCTCCTTGCGAGCTTCGCTTTTTGCTTGGCGTTGGGTTTAACATTCTGAGTAGTAACTACTGATTATGCTCTGTTATATTGAGAAGAACTGTATGCGTACTCTTGTGAAACATCCAAGAACTATAAAGTGTTTCTGTGTGAAAATAAATTTTATCCAGCTGTTTCCAAGCACAAAGTTATGTTTTATTCTTTTTTCCAAGTGTTTCGAATATGTGTAAGGAAAATTTTGAAAACATTTCAGATTCGAGTTTTCGGTTTTAAATGAATTTTAATGCCTTTAATGAAAATTTAATTGAATATTTTTTTCGACTTTTGATCTCAAATGTACCAGAAAAACGAAATATACATTCCATTCATATAAAACTTTAATTCATTTTCTCCTAATGAGTTCTGAATTACAGTTTCAGTAAAAGGAGATTAATTTTTATATTTTTATATTTTGTATATTTTATCCTTTTCGCATTTTTAGCTTTCGAGTTTGTTTTACTGAGGAATTCTTATTTTGATTTTGATGTGTTTAGATCCAGTTTAACCTATTATCCATGGTTGCAATTATTAATATTTTTGAGGAATTGCCTTGCTTTGATACTAATTTAATTTTAACTTTAGATCTTTAAGTTTATGTGTGTGTGTGTGTGTGTGTGTGTGTGCGCGTGTGTGCGTGTGTAAACAGAAACCTAAACACTGAGGTAAGTAATTGGAAAAAGCTCAATTTCAAATGAGGTATCCCTCTGGGTACGTAAACCCACCTGATGAAAAATCCGTTAAGAAAAGCGGAAAACTTAAGAGTACACTGCTGGAATTCTCCGAAAAACATGGTTAAAGCCTCAGAGTTTATGCTCCGACCTTGGGATGTATCTGATTTCATAGGTGTATTAATGTGCCGACATTAGTTAAAGTTAAGGAACCTTCATAAACAAGGAATTATTGCGTGTATCTAACTAAGGACTCATAATGAACGTTAAGATTGAGGTTTGTAACTAAGGAATCTAATAACGTGTGTCGAAAAATCTAAGAATAATTTTCTAACTTAGCAAATTTTGTACGCAAAAGGTATGGCATAGAAATTTAATTAACTTAGGAATTGCTTTATTAATGACAACATTTACTCGATGATAGCCAAATTGTAATTAAAAATTATTACTTGAACAAAAACTTTGCAAAAGTTGTTTTTTCAAAAAATATGTAATTTATTAAACAATTTTGTAGATTTGGTCATTGGATATGTACGTGTAAGATCAATATTTAAAGAAATAAGCCTGCAGAGACCTTAAATTAGTTTTTCATCTTCCCAGATTTTTGGTGAACTTTGCAATAAATTGAAAAGTGCTCATTAATATGCTTTCAGGACTGACAATTTCCCCAAAAGAAATCTACGGTAAACCTTTTCAAAACAGTTGGTTATATTTATGCTACGTACGAGAAAAACAATTATCTATTCACCTAAAAGTTTCTATTGCCGGTCATCAAACCCTGGATATAAGAATGAAATTTCAGCAACTTATTCAACCGCCGGCTGCGGTTCCTGTAGTGGTTTAGAAGTCGCTAACTTCTAACAAGAAATGTATAAAATAATTTAATTTAAATCTGTTACCTTACAATTTTACCGACCACCAGCGGTTGAGCGGTAAACTCCTTGAACGCTGGTAGTTCGATTCGAGGTTCGAATTCCAGCAAACGAGTTAGCTGCATGGGCGCTTTCATAGTTTTCCCCATGTCTAAGGTGTATACGAGCCAGTTTCCCTTAAAAAATACTTCTCAAAGGCAGTCCTCCCGTTGGGCACATAGCCCTTGAGTGCTTTGCCATATTTAAATAATTTTAATTTAATTTAACCTACAATTTTACTCAAGCTTACCGATACCTCGCACTATAATTCAGGCGGCTGAGAAAATGATTCTGCAATAATTAAAGTAACAAGACCCAAAGAAATTTTAACAAATTAAGATTTTTCTGTTTAAGACCACTTTTGCGTCTCAGGTTTATTAAATACGTTCGTCAGCTGTGGTAATATTTTAATAATAAAAAAAAATTAGCAAAGGCGGAAAGAAGATAAGTAGGGACCGAGAGAAATGGAAAAGACTTTGGTGGGTGGACTATAGCATATATATCTTCTGTAAAAATGACGCATGCAAAGAATTTTGATAATAAGTTCCCGATATATCAATAAATCTATGCTTTGGGATGATGCCTTATACATGATTTATATTACAAGAAGCGCTCACATTTACTTTTTGAAAAAGTCTGAATAATTCCCTTTAACAATAAGTAAATTATGTTGTAGAGTGATTTCTTTTTGTAAGTTTGCCTATTCTGCTGTTTATGTGCGAGTATTTAACTAAATATTTAACTAACTTATTTAACTAGTTATCAATTTCGTAAAAATAGGAAATAATAATAATAATTTAGATTAGCACAGATTTCATGTAAAAATCAAAATACAATTTTATACAAAATCTTCTTCAATCTAGCTTTCTTTTTCTCCTTAATTCTGTATTTTACAAATTTTCTCTTAACTCCGCATTTTACTTGGAGTGTTTCTTTTTTGTATAAATTTATTAATTTATCACCCGTGAAACAAAAATTTTATAAAAAACGAATCCTATAAAAGCAGGGCTTTATTAAGACCAAATAATACCTCATTCTCAGGCCGGAATGAAAACCCAAATATTCCCTCTTCTTAAACTTTATTGACCCAAAAAATACTGAATAAAGAAGGGGGAAAAAGAGGGAAGGGGGTTGACATCGCACAATTTTGCTTACTGCGCCTTTCATTTTGGTGTACATGATAATATTTTTAAATATTAGTATAAAGTTAATCCTGAATAAAGTCATCATCACTCAAAAAGTCGAGTCTGTGGGACCTTTTTTCCCCAGTCAGTGTTGAAAATCATAAAGAGAAGGCAAGAACTGTTTTTTCATAAGAACCCAGAATTACGCCCCTGGACTGCAAAGATGACTTTCAAAGGAAAAGTGTCTGGTATCTACATTAAAAATAAAGCAAACCACTGAAGTTCCCTTCAGCTAATGCATACATCTACTCATAAAAGAACCCAGAACGATTATTTCGAGACTTTAGACACTGGTAAACTTTTCAGTCAACGATACCTACGAAATATTCCAGTATTATATTTTCACTTAATAGTAGTCTTATCAGAAAGTAGCTGCTGCACCTTTCAAAGAAAAGAAAAGGAAATTTCTGGACTGATTAAAATTAATATCACATATTTATTTAGTACGCTTGCTTTCCATTTCAAAGCGTCTCAAGAATTGTGATTTCCTACAACAAGATTATTTTTTGATGATATCTAGTTATATATTTTTTAAGTTTGTAAAACTTATCAATCCCTAGTTTTCGAAAGTTTTTAAAGTAGGACTTCGGTGACCTCGACTAGAACTCAACTACTAAAGTAGAGGTGTGGACTATCCTATATCAAATATTATTTTTCTAGGAAATTTATTATTTATACGGTTACTGTTACTTTGCGTATTAACCAATTATTTATAATTTCAGCCTTAATAATTTCTTTCCATTTCCTCACCAGAATGCAAATCAGTTAGACAGTATTTAAACTAAGGTTTCGCGATAGTAAGACAGAATGTTTCTGCCTCTCGAGGCCACGTTACTGAATTTTTTCAGCTTTTATAAGATCGAAATATTTCGGCTCTAGCTGCTCGAGCTGCGGGCATTTAAATTGCTACGCCAGTACGAAAATCTGAGCCAGCTTATTTTTAAATTAAATTGTATAGTCTTCGACTTCTAGGTAAAGTTTTAATTTGAATTCGACTGTTACTTTAAGCTACATAGCCAGCAATGGTGGTTTATCATGCCAAGCACGAGAAATGCGTTGTTGTTATTACCAGTCTCATTTGCCTGACAAAAGTCGTCACAAGCACGCGACATTCATCGTGGCAAGGCCTCAAATGCACCTATCGTTGGCAAGAACCTTCAACACCATATAGGTAGCAGCCCAACTTTATCTCAGTTTTTGGAGGAGAGCATCCGAGGGGAGGGACGAGTCCGAAGATCTCCCACCCCTTCCCCTACCACCATCCTCTCGAAAGAGACTTTCGGCTTACCGCATATTTAGAGTGCGCTCGATGCCGCACAGACATGTCTCTCCATGCCGCACAGACACTATACATTTATAAATATCATTCATGCCATCTCCGGAATTCGAACGTGGGCCTTTAGATACGGCAACCAGCGTCGCTAACCATTATCCCTGTTGGACGGCAGAAGTAAGTTTAATGTTCAAGTTCTGATTTCATTCAAAAAGTTATTTTAACCTTTTGAAGACTCTCTAATTCATTTCAGACACAGCGATAATTTGCTTAACATGTGTTAGGAGTTTGATACTAACTTATGCTACCAGAGGTAGTCAAAATCTGCATATTCATTTAACATAAAATTCACGGTATTATTTCTTAAAAACCTTAACAGTATGAATATTTTTAAGAGATTATCTTTTCTTGCGCTGTTTGTATTTCTGAATTTATTTAATGCCTTTGCCAGTTATCAGCATCACTGAATTTCTCATAAAGGTTCATCTAAGTTTTTTTTAATTTTTTGGGGGTGGAGAATGGAGTTATTTGATCATGGTAAATCCCACTAGGGTTATCTGCCTAAGGGGATGGATGTCTTCGTGGAGGATCTTTCTAAGGGAAACTGCCTCATATATGTGACACATGGGAAAAGAACACGAATAAATGCCCATATAACCAGCCCATTCGCCTGGAATCGAACTCGGATAGAAACTAGCAGTGTTCAGCGATTTTACCACTTGATGGGCATGATTAATTTTAGACTAAGCTTATTTTAAATTTTATTTGTATGTTTATTATTTATTAGCCTGTTTATAACACCAACAAGATTTAAAAGATGAGGCATGGTAATCATAACCAATTGCAAGCAACCGTCTGTATTAAAACAATACATGTCCTTCATTAAAACTTCATTAATTTTTTGTTCAAAATTAACATGTATTTTAGAGCGTCTAATTGCCCTTAATAGATATTTATTAAACTATTAAACTTCTCCTCCTCCACAAATTATTGCCATCAATATTTTATTCTCTACCCAACATTACATTAGGTAGAGATCCAAATTCTAGCAACTGATTCGGATTTGCTAAATGTCCGCATAATTAGATTGAGTTTTTTTTTTTCCAAAGTAAATACGCATCTGCTATTCGCAAAGAGACATATTAAATAAAGGATTGCTTTTACTTCAGTGTGAATGATAGAGTTAACAAACACGAAAGACACTTTCTTCAACAAAATTTTAAGTACTGAATTTTTTTCTCCGTATATATGCAACGCATTTCTATTTCCTTTAAAGCAAAACAGATAAATTACTTTTTATCTAAAACTAAAGAGAAAATTATCTTGTTTTTTATATTTATCCAAAGTTGAAGAATAATTTTTTTTAATTAATGTAAGATAAAATGCGTAACTTTTTCTTATCAGAAGTACATAAACAAAATGAAAACGTGCTCCATATGCTTGGCCTAAAAGTAGAAGACATCCAAATAATTAGAATTCTGGATGCATGGAATTCCAGGTACTCGGAATTCTATATATATATATATATATATATAGATGTTTTAAAGTAATACGTGATGTGTTCCTTTCAGTACGATATTTATTTATACTTAAATTAAGAACAAAATGAAAGGAATTGCCTTGCTTTGATTCCAATTTAACTTCAGATGCTTTAAGTTTATTATATTTAAATTAAGATAGAAGTACTACGGTGGTAAAAAACACTAGAAATGATTTCATAAAACACAAGATTTCAAATTATTTATTAATATTTATTCATTCCCTTCAAAGATATCGTCTCCGACTGCAATGCGCTATAACGGCCTTCTATTGCAATCCTCGAGACATGTCCCCAACATTATTCTTCTAAAACACTTTCAGGATTCTTAATAAACTTGCTTTTAACATCCAAAATGATAAACTCCAAATGATAGTCACGAAAAGGCAGTTATAACCATGGAAAAAAGTCACACGGTACTTACGATTTTGGAGTTTTTTTACTAAAAAGTTACGAACAGTTAGTGCCTTGCGAGCAGGTGCTTTATCGTATACAAGATAAAAACAGATGTTTGAAAAATGGAAATGTTGTTATGCTGGAACAAAAATCCATGAGTTATATCGCTATAATTCAGGTCGTTTTTTTACGAACTAGTTCGTGTAAACGCTGCAAATTACTCAAATATTCTTTGTTGCCAGTTTGGCTGGTCGACAGAAGTTTCTTATGCGCAGTTCTGTGACAATCAATGAAAAACGCCAATATAACCTTAATTTTGACCAATTATAACGTAGTCTTTTCTACTTCGTTTCGCTTTTCAAGAGCCATTCATTTGACTGTTAGTCTATTGATTCATCAAAAGCATTTATTTCCGTTTTATCAGCAGTCATAATAAGCTTTAAGGACTCACTTTTAAAAAGCGTCTCCTGAGCCACTTTAATGTGTTGTTGGTTTCAGAAGAAAGTGAATGTTTTTGAAACAACTCGAGATGGGACGCGCCGGAAATCCAAATAATAATTCAGAATTGTTTGATTAGATCTAAATAATATAGGAATTTATTCAATAATATCCATGACTGATAAACGACTGTCTTTAAACACCAGATCTCTGCCTGATCAACATGTTGCTCATTAGTTGAAGTGAATGAATGGTCTAATAAACGTCCTATTGTCTATCAGACGTTTGATGAAGTAAATGGTCTACCAGTTCTCATACGATGCCTTCTCTGCCTTCTTTAAACATCTTAAACTATTAAACTCCTGTTTTCAGTGAAGTGTTGTCCTTGAAAGTATTTTTGCAATTTTTTTTAACCATATAGTCCATTGTGAGAACAAAATTTAATAAACATTTTTTGCTTAGCTACATTTTTCATTTCGGGAAACTGCCAGACCAAATATTTTTTATTCATTAAAAAAGAACTTATTTTCAGACGGTAAGAGGAAATGAAATACGGTTTGTTGCCTGCTATCGTTGAACTTCTGAAAATTTTTCAAGTGATTTCTTATACGTAATAGTGTTATAAATGAATTCTTGTATTGTAAATGAATCATTCCTGATACTTTTTTTAATCATTTTAGTAATTTAAACGTATATTTTAAACTTATATTCTGGATCCTTCCCTAACGTAAGAGGGAGTCATTCATATTAGGATTGTAGACACAGAAATCAGTGTATGGCAATAAATCTCTTTTTCCCCTCATCTATAAATTGTCATTAACCATCTTATCCTATAAAATATTGCTCTCAGTTATGCTTTCTTCCTGGAATCCACGGATCATAATGTAATTCAATAAATCCAGTTGCCAACATTATACTTTTAGGGAGAGGAGCAATACATTAAATGTGGCATTGCCAACAAAAGAGACTTTTCTATTTATTTTTCATCAAATTATGTTTATTCGACACCATCTGGCAAAATAATGAGGACAAAAATAAATCCTTTTACATCGAAAAAAGTGGATTCATTTGCAATAAATAGACATAAATAGACTAATGTTAAATTTTTAAAATCAATAAATAAGGAAAAATTGTTTGAATTTGCTAAAATTATTCGGCAGTGTTAAAAATTGGATCCTAATTCTTATACGATTTGTGGGAAAGCCTTTTTTATGCAAAGCGTTTTTAAAAATTCAGAATCAATATACATATAAAATAGCTTCATATTCTGGCCAATCCGGTACTATATGGTGGCGGAAGGGGAAGCAATGAACTTACGGAAGGTTTAAATTGTTACAAAAATAACGATATTTTTGTAATCTCTAATTAAATGAAAGTGTTAATAAGTCAAACAACAGCACTGGAATAACGATTTTGCAAACTAAAGAACAATATTAGCCAGACCCTGTCAATACGCTCCTGTTTTTAACACTTCCAAAATCCTTCCTGATGTTGTTTCATCGGTAGCACTACGAGTCCTTTTAGGATGTTTACTTTTACGGATGTTTCAGCGTTGTAAACAATCTTTTCTTCACTGTCAGACTATGAATTCATAGTCTGACTAGAATGGATTAAAATCGTGTATCTCATTTCAGGATCCATGCCTTGGACGATCATTGTGGTATGCAGTGGCTGAGTCAGCGACTATAAATTTTATGTATACTATAAACTATAGGTATTTTTCCCGCCTTCTTAGCTTTTCTCCCGCCTTCCTGGTGTAATGCCAGCACACTCGACGCGTATTCGAGAGGTCTGAGGTTCGAATTCCAGCGAAGACATTGCTCAGTTTTCATGTCTCCTGCTTCGAAATAACCTAATGTCTCTACAGTTTAATATACCATTTCATTTCTATCTGACTAGATAGTAAGTCACTGCATTTGTTTCATATTTGTAGACATATTTCTAACTCACCCTGTAGATATTTTCAATGATCGTTTTTCTTGATCTGTTGTCTAAAGCTACATTTGTGCTGCATCAGTTGCATGTCTGTTTTAAGCGCCGTGACCTGTATAATGGCTACATACGGTATCGCTTCCCTCCGGGTTTAAATCTTGAAAATGTATGAACGCTCGTAAGTATACAAAGAATGCGGCATGGTGACTTTTAAAATACTGGTGAGCGGAAAGTCCACTGGAGTGGTTCGATGGTATCAAAAGAGAGATGGGAGACCTTCGGATTTCGTTTGGAGTGCTTTCCATTAAAACTGAAGTAAAGCTGTACAGATAGCGTGGTGGAACTGTACCTGTATAACAATAGCGAAATTACCATTAGTGAACTGAATGGGCAGGACAACCGACAGACCCGCCCATTTCCTCTTGTCCCATATGTCTTTTCTGCCCGGTGTGCCTCAGAATTCGCGTCAAGGAAATTATGGAACAGACAATGGCAGTTTTTGTCTTGTAGCACTCTCCTGCTTAATTCTGCCCAGCGAAATAAAAGTACATTATTATTAATTATTTACCGTTGATAGACTTCTGATGCTTAATTAAATTTCTTGATGAGTAAATCATAAAAATATACAAAAAAATTTTAAATTCAAAATAAAAGGGCTTAGTTACTTAGTAGCATTCTATAGGTAAGGTTTAATATGTAGCACACATGCATTAGAGCAGCGTTTCTCACTCTGTGGTTCTCGCCTTTGAAGCCTGCCTTTGTGGTCCTTCTAGATATCCAGAAAGGTTATGTTATTTGTAAAAGAAATTAACGAAAATTTAAAATTATTTCTGGCTGATGACATCTGGCTAAGGATATTGGCGTACCTTCCAAGCGTGTTCTCAAACTGAATGAACTAAAATCTCTCTTTGCAAAGTAATTCTTTGACTGTTCTCAATTTCCAGGAGAAAGTAAAGGAGCTTGAGGGGGGAAAAATAAAAGTTCTGTTTACGGATTAATTGCGTAAAATAGAGAACTTTTCACTGTTTGTAACTCTGAAATATTTTTAGTAAAAAAAAGAAAAATGATACTGCTAGTAGAAAACAATTATGCAATGAGGCATCTCGAAACGCTGGCGTCACAAATTGAAACTTATTTTCCAGTTGAAAATATAGCTCGTCATAATATAATGAATTTTAATGAGTTCCTGAACCTTTAATTGCTGTATTGAAAATAACTGTCCCTAAATGGAAGAGAAGAGTGAATTCACTAATGTCACCTAAGGCAAAATGAAACTCCAAGCAGGAAATATACTTAATTTCTGGACCTCATTACCAGTGGAAAAGAAACATAAAAATTATAATTCAATTTGATTCTGGGTACCTATGCGAGAAAAGATTTTCCCTACTAATTCATATGAAAACAAAATAACGAAATCGACTTGATGTATGTGCTGGTCACAGATTTAAGCTTACCGGTACTTAACCAAGCACAGAACAGGTGTGCAAGATTCGGCAAGCTCATTCATTCCGTTAATATAAGTAGTACCAATGTTTATTAAATAATAGTTAATAAGATCAAGATTATACAAAGTAAAATAACTTTGAATTATTGAAAACGAATGTAAATTTCCTTTTAGTAACAGCAATATAAAATTAAATGTATTTTAATTAATTGTATTTTTAAAATATTAGTAACAAACATAGGAAAAATTGCTATCGAAGGGGCAAGAATAAGGTGATAATTCTGGTTGTTGTCGTGTCCATTATCACATGGAACAATGGTTGCCAAACCCTACTCCGAAGAGAGGTTGGACTTCTATTTTCCACCCCCAATTTTGAGGAAGAGTACGCTGAGGGGGGTACGGGGGTCTCTCCCCCCTCTCCTCTCCCCCCAATCCACACGAAAGGACTTTCGGCTCGCCGCATATTTAGAGTGCCGCGATGCTGCACCGACACTATACATTTACAAACATCCATGTTTTCTCCGGGATTCGAACCAGGGCCTTTCGGTACCGTATTATGCTCTCCTAACCACTATACCGTGTGGGCGACGATCATTCTAGTTTATCAAAATAAGTATAAAAGAAGATAATTTATTTAATAGTAATAATAGATATAAGAAGAGGATAATTCAGGAAAGAAGATTATTTATTTAATAATAATTACATATATTACTAAATAGTTTAAGGTAATTTATAATTTTATAGATTTATAAAAGTAGATAAGTATAGAAATTTATAAAAGTTCTGATTTATAAAGGCACTTTTATAAATCAAAACATTCTGATTCTGAAAGCGAGCAACACTGTAAGGGAAAAAAAAGAGACATTTTTATCTCCAGCGCGCGAAACTGTGTATCGGAAATTCTAAAGATATGCTCTTTTTAAATATTTTCTGATATTGCTGTTGAATTGAATTTTATGGTTTAAGTGCGTAGAACATGATATTTAATGAATAAAGGTAACACAAAAAACGCTAATAAAAGCCCCTTTGTGCATACTATAAAATATGAAAGCTTTCAGATTTTTTTTCATTCCCCCCCTTTTTTTTCTTTTTTTCCTTTTTAATTTTAAGCAAGTTTTTCATATCTATCGATCGATACGTATATACATAAGAGGAGTTTTATACGTGTGCTGTGTTTCGAATATATATGAGAAGAGTGTTACATGTGTGTTGTGTTTCGAAGTTCATGCTGCATTTTAACTTATGTCTTTTCATGGTAGGTAGTTAGAAACGTTTAGTGAATTTTGCATCTTATTTTTTCCTTTCTTAATTAATTAGTTAATTTCGCAGCATTTTTCAGGAAATTAATGGTACTGAGTTATATATTCATTAATATTTTCTATCTCTCTCTCTCTTTCTACATATATATCTTACATGTAATTAAGAAAAAGAAAAATATAGCGAACTCATTCCAGACAGCAGAAAACTTATCATTCTATAACTAGGTGCATAGTGTATGGCGTCAGAAACATTTTTTATAAATTACAGTTATTCCCCGCTGTGCAAATATTCTTTTGACGGCACTTCTTCTTTCATATCAGAACCTGTTTTCCTATGAAAAGACATCCAAAAAAATATTCACTTTTATGGGTGAGAAGGCAAAGCGGGAAAACAACATTATGCATTTAATTTTCAAAGAGAGTATAGATTTAGGGCAAATATGAAGTACAGTTTGAGGGCCTACAAAGGAATATATGACAGAAAAGACTAAATTCCCAAGGATGCTATTATATACGTATATCTATACCTATAGATATATATATATATACTTTTCACATCAACTGCAACTGATAGCTCTGGACAGAAAGCAGACAACCATAGAAGATGTAGATACTAAATGATTTCAGATAAATTCTTATGACGAAGAAGTGCTTATAGACAAAACGTGATCAAGAAATCAAGTCACCTCCTGAAATCAAGTCTGCTGTGACTAGTAAAATCTCTGACAGTTCAATCCATCAGACCATCAACAACGTTCATTGCCACTTTTAGCGTCTCTCAGAAAATGTATGTGCTGTTAAAAGCAAGCTACACTGTTAAAGTGAATTTACATTCTAAAAACACTATTTAAATTTTACGTAGGCTATAAATTCAACCATGTATCAATTCTTGTTTTTATTCTACAATAGTTATTTTATTATTATTGTAAATTCAGTGCACTATTTTTTATAATATTCTGTTTTTCCGAACTTGAGAGAGTTCGGAATTTTTTTTTCCCCCAATAAATTAATCACAGTTGCTTTTCCATCTTAATGTTCATTTGTATTTACGAAATGGATGAAAGCAACTCTAATTTTTTGTAAGACAGAAAACCTGCTTCCAAAACACATTCCGTATTAATAATTAGCCCAGAAGGGCTATTACTCTCAAAACGGCATTGGCATTTTGTTCCGTTTCACTATAAATGGCGAATCACTTTTTAAATTGTTGCCACCAAAGATTATCGTCTTGTATTACATTTAAAGACATTAAATAACGAAGAATCTGCGAGAATGTATGTACGTTTCTCGTAATGAGAAAAAGAAAACGGTTCCTAGAGCCATCAAATTTTGAATAACGTAATCCTCCACTCGAACGTGGGAACCTGGAAGCCCGAATTTTGAATTTCGAACATGTTTTATTATTTATTTCATATTTTATAACTCTTTAACGAAGTTTTGATTAACAAACTCAATGATTTCAAAGCGAGCAATGGCAACACTGTACGGGGACATTTTTATCTCCAGTACGCGAAGCTGTCTGTCGGAAATTCTAAATCTAGGCGGTTTTTAAATATTTTGTGATATTGCTCTTGAATTGAATTTTATGTAGTTCAAGTGCGAAAAACATCATATTTAATAAATAAAGGTAACACACAGAACGTTAAACTAAGTCCCTTTGGGGGTAATATAATAAAATCTTAAAGCTTTCGGATTTTTATTATTTTTTAATTTTTATTTGCTATTCTTGCATATTAATATCAAAAAAATTGTAAAAATCATCGAACGGATTTATAACAGAATTCTGATAATCAAATTGAATGGCATGAGGCAAAATTCGAAAATAATAATAATTTTTCTTAATAAATCCAATTTTCGAATAAACATTTCTTTCTTTTGACTGAAAGATAAAAGTCATCAATACGGATGCCTGTAATTTTTAACAATTTCGCTTATCGAGACTTTGTTACCCCTGTCTAAATATGTATCATTGTAATTTAAAAGATTATGATCTTCTCCCGCAACATTAGCAGAAGTTCGGAACCCATTAGCGTACAAGAAACATTCATTGCTGAATGGGTGATAGTAGTTTATATAGTTTAGTGGCAGTTTCTCACGAAACGACATCTTCTTGATCGTCTTTCGATAACTTGGAACAGCGAGTTAGATTATCAATTTGCTTTACAAAATTTTGAGCTACTGGACAGCATAAGTTTTAAAAAATGGTTATGCTATGTATGCGTTAACATGTAAAGAACGATAAATACCTTAAGGAATCAGACACCATTAAAATGCCGAAATATCTTCAAAGTATAACACATTTTAAAACTCAGTACCTTAACTGATAAGCGTGAAATTTTGTATACTTATTTCGCTATCCTTAGTAATGTGTTTGTTATTTTTATTTCATTTTCCAAATATTAAATTAAAAATAATTAAACAATGTTAATACTTTTATGAAAGAAAATTAGTGGATTAAATATTTAAGAATTATTGTGGACAATAAATTACAGTGGAAGCAATATATTTCTTACATTTTTTTCTTTCTTACATTACAATATATTACTTAAATTACATTTTTCTTACATACATTCTTATTTCTCAGTAAGAGTGAAACAGTTCTAGGTTTACTGCAAATTTCAAAGAACACTTATGGTATTAAAAGTGATGTTCTCATATTGATTTATAATCTGACCATTGTACCACTCATTTCCTATGCCTCGAAACAATTGGAAACTGGGAATTTCTAATAAATCTCATAACAGTGGCAGCTTAAAAGACGATCTTATCTTTAGAAAATTTCGAGAATCCATAAAATTTGAGGTCAACAGACATAGTGCTTGCTTGCCTTAGAACAAGTATGCAAGGTAATTACTGTCTAATTTTGAAGTAGTAGAAAGCGATCTGAATCTGTGTGGCTCAGTTTTAAGACGAATCTGAAGTTTTAGAGTATTACAGAGGTGTGGTGGATCAGCATTTATAAGACGATATCGCAAAAGAATCGGAGCATTTAAAAACTGAAAAAGAGTGATTTTTTTTTTTACCGCTTCAAGCCGTAATTAAAGCAAATAAAGACCCGACAGATCTTAGCGTTGCCTTCGACGTATCATTGCATTCTGAAAGCAACTGTTATTGAATGATTATTTAGAATCAGATGTTTCCTTCTATTTTAAACTTGTTTCACTACTTTTAAAATGATGTTAATATGGACCTGTGGCTTTTGGAAAATCTAGTTGGTTAACAAGCAGATGAATATAAATTACAGTAAACTTCATTTAAATCGATTTTCTTATTTGATACGATATCATCTGAGGGGGGAGGGGAAGTATATTTGCCGAATTCTTTTATCAAAACACTTAAGATCAATATGGTAAAATTATACTAAGCATTATAACTTTCTCTTTCCGGCAAAAGTCTCATTTAAATATAATCACTTGCTTCCGGTTTTAAGCATATTAAAACCTCGATCTATCGTTCTCGCAATGATCGTTTTACTGTTAGTATCATCTACAACCAATAACCACCAAATTCTTTAACGAATCGAATAATGCTTCAAAATGACTAACCAGTGCTCCTATGTTCTGTCAATATTGGGGCTTTGTTTTCAATCCCCAAAGATCTGTTTCAAATACATTTTCTGATGCGTTGATATTGATGTCATCTCATCGAATGCACGGACAGGATTAAAATTTTTTTGACTGCGCAGTGATCTTTCTCGAATTGTTCTTTATTACTCTTTCTCATTTTAGAAAACATTACTTGTAAACATTGATCAGGTGAGGGCGTCCATTCCCCGTACACTTTTTTCTCTTCCCCCCTTCTTTTTCCTTTGCCTTTCTGAATCATATTAATTAAGATGCTGATGTCTCCTCTAAAGCTGGAAATAATATCTAAAGGAACAATAAATAATAATTAAAATAAGCAATAATTAACGTAGGTAACTCCTGCCACATCTCATAACATCTTAAAACTAATACCAATGAGTATTCAATGAGTATTCTAAAGGGGGGGTTCAGGATTAGCTTTCAGTTTAAGGCATCCATACGGGTTCAAACGAACAATTTTGTGAAAATTCGCACGCTTACTTTTAGCTTCACAAGACAATTTTTTTAATCTCTGTATTAATTAAAAGAGAAGATAATGTAGATTTTATGACGTAAAGGGAACCAGGCCTGAGAATTTAAATATCAGAAAGCGCCCATTTACAGAGCTGTAAATCTTAGAAAATAATTTAAAGAGAAAATGTTTTAATTATATTTTCAGTAAGGTTTTGAGATGGGGATAATAATAATTTAAAAAATAGATAATATAATCAAACTGCATATATTGAGGAACTCAAAAACGTGTCAGCTGTAGGCTTCGAAAGAAATCGCGGGAATTTAATGAGTGTATTTATTGATAATCTGTAAAATTACTATTGCAACTTGCAGCATAATATCAATAATTTGCATAATGTAAAGAGTGCCAGAATTGGAGTGGTGTTCAAATGTAAAGCAATAGCTCATGCAAATTTCAGTAAGATGCAGCAACTGCAACAAAATGCTTTAATTAGTCCAAAGGAGGCCAAAAAGCATATGATCATGATTAGAAATGTGTGTATGAAAGTGTATTATCAAAATTTGTCACTAAAATACTTGCTCGAGAGAACCGGAACCACAAGCAAGAACTGCAAAGGTTTTCTCTGGAAGTTCAGTCCGAAAGATCCGAAAGACTCTTTTGTTAAACAACGAGATCTAAATTTACGGGCATAACCGCTTCAGGCATTACAATTCAACAGAGGTTTTATGGATTAGTAAACGCTCTTAAAATTGCTCATATTCTTCCAGACACTAAGCTATTGAAAAGAGTTTTTACACTTCCAAGAAAAACGTATTAGCGAAACCGCGCGTCCTTCTCTGTCCAAGGTAAAATCTGCCAGAAAGAAAAATTGACTCGCTAAAGGACAAAAAATGGCAAAATGTGACCATGAATAGAGTCTAGCCTGTATATGTAGGTAAACACGCAAAAGTACATGGGACACCAGAGACTTTACTACAGAATCGAACAGGTATTTTAATATTGTTACGTGCTACAGGTTCGTGGACTTGGAGTGATTGATGACAAAACTTGATGAAGATTCTAAACGGAGTTTATTCGTCAGTATCACACAGGACAGTTTCAAAAACGCGTTACTCTGAAACAATCAGCTACACAGCCCTCAGGCTGTCAAGCTATAAAGGTGAAGACAGCTTCTCGGCAAAGCACTAAATTACAGCTCCCGAATCCGATTGGTCGCTCTCAAATTAATCTCTAAACTGAAAACACTACTACTGAAAATACTACTACTGAACTTAAGATACTCTACTCGTTCTCTAACTCCGCTTACAGGTGGAGTTATAGCTTTTGACCTACCTTCCAGAACATTCTCGGAAAAACCGGTAAAAGTTTGCTCAAGAATGTTCTCGCTCCGTCTATGGCGTATCTCCAATTTTGTTGCCAAATGGGCGATTTTGCGCCAAATATGGCAATCCTGCCTCTCCTTGCCACTTTCTGGCAATCGTAAACCGGCTTTGCGAGGAAGCCATCTTTCCGCAGTTAAGCATTTCGTAACAATACATTTTATTTAGCATAAACAAAATAATCTGCATTCAAAATGAGGTTTTCTTTAAAGTACTTTTGCACATAATTTTCTCACTTCAAAAACGGTAGCTTAAAATGTTCTCATTTTCATGAAACTTTATACTGTTTTTGTGTGTGTGTACTAAAAGAAATTCGATTGTATAATATTTTTCTAATAATTGTCTCCTCTTTAAGTTATAACATGGCAAACAGATCCAAAATTCTTCTGATTATTCTTCGATCATCTCTTCAAATTTTCGTTCATAACAATAGTTCAGACACTTATTGTAGTGCTATTGTTTCTCAAATAAATTTCAATAACTGTCATTTTGGAAAGTTTTCAAGAATTTACTTTATTTTCTACAATTAATTAACATTTTTGTAAAATAATAATGATTTATTTCGAATATTGATGCTCAAACTTCGAGATGTTAGTGTCCGAAGAATTATTATTTTTATTATTATTCATGAACCGATGAATCGTAAAAATACAAAAGCAAATGTTTTTCGCCAACTGGCAAAGAGGTCAAAGGATGCGGTTAATCACAAAGCACCAAAATATTGTATATATATTTCATAATCCTTAAAATTTTTCTTTGGACTGATTGCAATAAACAAATAACATAACGAAGTCAAAAGCGTTTCATTTGGTCACTGTACAATATGTAGGATTGCAAATGATCTCAGAATTATAAGGTAATTACGAGATTGTAGTTAAAAGAATATAGAAATTCATATAAAACTATTTTTAGTCCAAAGTGGAGTTAGTATTAAATGTCTTTCATAAAATTTCTTTTTCTTATAAAATGCTTCTTTTTATTATTAGTTATGAATAGTGATGCCTTAAAGATAGCAAAACAAACTGTGAGTCCGTGAGCCTTAAAGATAGCAAAACAAACTGTGAGTCCGTGAGTCTTAAAGATAGCCAAAGAAGCCTCTGTCAGCAATTCATAAAGTTGCCAATGAGTTGGCGACTTAAAGGAGGGTGCGGGTTATGAGAAAGTATGATTTTTTTGGGTATTGTTTCGAGAACAGCCTTGACGTCAAAAAGGGAGAAACAGCTTATTGTGGTATGGCAGGCAATAGTTGTCATTCGATGACGTACTTCCTCTAGTGAGACAGCTGTAATACTTTTCCCTTGCTAAGGGATTATCTGTAATATTACTTCTTATCTGTAGTATTTATTATTGTAGTATAGTAATTAAAGGGAGAAACAGCTTATGTGGTATGGCAGGCAATGGTTGTCATTCGATGACGTACTTCCTCTAGGTAGACAGCCGTAATACTTTTCCCTTGCTAAGGGATTATCTGTAGTATTATTTATTATCTGTAGTATTTATTATTAGTATTTATTATTGTAGTATAGTAATTAGTATTTATTACTGTAATACTTATTACTGTAGTATTTATTCTGTAGTATTTACTTCGGTTGGCATGATGAAATGTCGCCCATACCCTTGAAGAAGCCAAGTTGGCGCAACCAAGGCTGTTCTCCGAACAATATCCTTTTTTTTCCTTAAAATGTCACACTAAAGGCAAATATTTTATTATTCACCCCTTTTTAAGAAATTATATTTGTTAAAATTTCCTACAAGGTAGGTTATTTACACCAATCATTTTCCTTTCTTACAGAATGCATTCTACGTATTAAGCTTAATATGAGACTATCTTTTTTCCACCTTCAAGATGTTTTACATCCTCAAAAATGCAAGGTCGTCTTTTATGTTAGTCCGTCTTGTATTCAGGTTAGTACGGTATTAATAATATGATTCAATGCTGTCAGAAGTACAGAAATCCCTCCTCTCTTTTCTTGACCTTGTAAAAGTTCAGAAAACATTTAAATATGTTATTTAACAAAAGGAGGCGTCGGCTTTGAAAAGGCTTAGAATAGCTGTTTCAGAATCAAAATAAAAAGAAAAGAAGAAAATAAAAGCATCGATATAGCAATGAAAAATGCAGACGAATATTATTTCTTTTCTTAACTTTGATAGACTAGAAGAAAATTCCTTTCGAGAAAAGGAAAACACCTTTCTTAATAAAATGGCAAACGATAAACAAGTTCAAGAAAAATAATTATTGCAGATTAATAAATAAGTGAAATTGGGTGATATTTTTCTCTTCTCTGGAATAATTTTTACCTTTGGTTTTAATTTTTTGTTTTCGAAGAATATACTAGAATTAACTTCGAATCAAAGCGTTTGAACTGTTTAAAATTATATATGTATTTTTTTACTATTACGAATCTAGCTGTTATAATTTGTAACCTTAACCTTTTTACAAGAATGATAGTTCGTCTTTTTTTTTTTTTTTTTTTTTTTTTTTTTTTCTCATATTTTTTTTTTTTTTTTTTTTTTTTTTTTTTTTTTGCAAATATAGGAAAATTTTCAAATAAGAGTGTTTGACCTCCACTTTAAAAACAGCTTTAATTATGTTTTCAAGTTAGGTTTTAACGATGTTTAGGTATCGAAAACTATGATAACATGCACCGGCAGCAGTTATACGAGAACATTTTTTTTATCATAGAACACAAACAAATGCGAAATAGGTAGGGTAATTAGAACTATTTTTGCTGACAACGCTATGGCGCAAAATTTCATTCTTTCCATTTTAAAATATTGTGAATTCTTCTATTACTCTCTATATTAATTAAAATATTTTATCAATATATAAGTTTTTTTATGATTTTTTCCTGTTGGATTGTTTTTGTCGTTTCAATTAAGTTGTAGTTAAAATTCCATTGTGTCATTTGTCTTGTTGATTCACATTTATGTCAACAAGAAAAGTAAAAACATTTTCTTGGATGTTGTAGGGATTATTTTAATTTTCTTATAGTTATTTTTAATTTCGAAGCCTTTTCCTTTAAATTCTTGTTTTCCTCCAACTCCCTTTCAGCATGAGATTTCACTATCGCGTTTTATGTAAATGAAATAGAACCAACATTTAATGGGAAGTTCAGTCACTTCTATAGAAGAGCTCAGAAGTTCTCAGTAAAACTTGTTCTATCTTCAGGCCACGTTGTTACTTTAAGTCTATCTCACAACGTTCGGCCATAGTCTTACGTGCCTGTAAGTATTTGCCGGTGAAGTTATTACGGGCCAACACGGTTAGTTATTTTTGTACAGCTTCATCTAAAGCTTAGCTAGTTAGAATTGGTTTAGTTCCTTATATTTTATCTTAAGTTAAGCCCAAGTAGAGGCTTTTCTGTAAGGTCCAGAGGGACTGTCTGTAGTATTCCTTTGAGTAAATAAAAGGGTATTTTAACTCTCCTTTGGATTTATATTTTGTAGTTGTAAGAAGACCAGCGGATAGTTGCTAGACACTTCACTAATTTCTAGTAGCCAAGGACACGTAAATTAACTAGAACTTTATGATGTTAGATAGGCGCAGAGGCTACAAAATGTTTTCCATATGACATACTTTTTGTAGTTTATTTCAGATACTTATTTACGGCTTATTAATTTTATATTATACAAATGATGAATTAAAAAGTCGAACGATATACCGGAATTAACTTTGAACCAAAATAATTCAAATGTGTTAAGTTCAATTTTTATCACCTCGTACAGAAAAGTCTAAGAGATCTGCGAGAAAAGTTAACAGTATTTTTTTAAGAAACTTAAAGTACTCTTGGTATTTTAACAAGATTAAATGTATATTTTAAAAATTTGGTTTTATCTGTAGAATTTAATCTCCCGTAGAATTTAACAAGAATTATTTATTTATTATTAAATTAATGTAATATTTCTACAATAATTTGAACAGTAGTTATTAGTTTTTGTAAGCCCTGAAACATAACAGATAGCATCTGAAAATCTTTAGCCTTTTGGATTTTTACAACATGGCTATCAATCAGAAATTGGGGTTTGAACATTTTCTAATTTTAAACAAACTATCTATTATAATATGTGCCATTAAAAAAAATAAAATATGTTAATTCAATACATACCTATTTTGACAATAGAACTGCAGTGCCCTGTAGAAGTAAATTTTTCAAATTAAAAATATATCTTTCCACCAACAATAATATCTCAAGCAGCTACTTTCTCATCTACTTAAGCATAAACTAACGCATACTTATACCGTGTGGATTTTTGCTTCATGAAACTGCATGGGGTGCTTGCTGCGGTATCAAAACACTTAAGAAGTTTAAAAACTAAGAAATTGAATAAAACTACTAAAAAATACTAACTTCAAAAATAAAATGCTTGATTTCAGCATTTTTAAATGAAAAGTGTTTTTATGGTGCCGAAGTATGATCTAAAAGGACACTGAGTCGAAATGTTGATGAAGTGATGGAAGTATTTTACTAGAAGTAAAGTTGAAGTAGATTAGTGGTAAGATGGTTGAAGATTTCAAGGTTGACCCGGGGGGGGAGCGTAATGGCAGACTGCAATTCAGTTGATCAACGTTAAACCAACTTCACATACTGCGCATCTCCAGAACGGAATCTGGCGCAATTTTAAAAGAAGATAAGTGCGGTATATGATTGATAATCTGTTATCTAGGTGTAAACAGTTCGGGGTTTTAAAACTTGTTAGGTTGTAAGTTGCTTCATTACTTGGAGTGTAAATATCGATTGTAAACTACGCAAATTTTCATTTAAGAAGGATTACAAAATAAGAAACATTACAAGATATATTAGCTGAATGTTTATTGATTATACTTGTGAGGAATAAAATCAATTGTGTATTTACCATAAGTTCCATTCGTGTATACTTTAACAAAAGGAATAAATCCAGTGTAAATTACAGAATTAAAGTCAAAGAAATTATTATAAATAACTGATATGAAATGCAATGTTTACGAATAAAATAAACCAAAATGAAATGAAACAGAAACAAATGTGATAAACACAAACAAACTTCCGTAGTACTACAATTGTAAACAGTCATTAAGACCTACTACATGACAAACAAGCTTGTGCACGGTTGCTTATACTTAGTCTCCAGTGTTTCCTCCCACGCCAACGGTACACCATTGAGCATGCGCTCTAAGCAAAATTCGTTAACGTTGATCAACTCAATGTGCAGTTTGCCATTACGCGACCGGGAACGGCAAATCTATGCCACGCATGCCTCTAGGTCGCACGTGATAGGTACTTCGGTGGCACGCCACAGGTACATAATAAATTGACAGAATTTCAAGAAAATTCTACATCGGAGAACAAATTTGTCAAACTTAGAAGAGGTGGAATGGGCGGGTTTCAGAAATTGCATTCAAAAGTCAGAAAACTTATTCTTTCAACAATGGAACAATCTCCCACAAAAATTTTCGACCATTAAAAAATTTGCAATAGCACTGCTTAAAATGCTGGATCTTCATACCTTTGTAAGCAGGTGGTTTTCATCGATGAACTCTGTAAAATCAACTTTAAAAAACCGCCTTGATTCAGATTAAAATGAATCTCGTATGTTATTAAAAGCAACAATATATGACCCAAATATAAATGATATGGCTAACAAAGGTTCAGCAACAAGTAACGAGCTAAACGGGATTAAATGCATTTGTTTTTTAATGTAATCTTGTAGTATTTGTGTATTTTGAAAAGTAAAATTCATATTAAGTAAAGTGTCTTAAAGACGATACCATTAAGGGAAAAAATATAGGCAGATTCAAAATATATTATTATAATAATAATATATTTCGAATTTTACTGGGACATCTGATTTTCATGCTATACAAAACATCTAACATTGATTACCTTTATTTTATATTTTCACTCAAAATAAAGGGTGTCCGCTTTAGTACACTTTACATTATCTTAATATTAAACTGAAATATTTTTAACGTAGTGTTTATTCAATTTACTTTTGATACAAGTTAATAACTAAACACTAAATATAATTACAAAATATAATTCGATAGTTTGAAATCAAAGCAGAAGCTTAAAGCTTTTTGTTTTAAAAGAAATGTAACAAATAGCACACTGGACACCTGAAAATAATAAACTGTAATTTAACTGACACCATAATCGAAAAAGGTTAGCCATCTCTGAGATAGACAGTCTTTGCCTCTTAGTCAGAACCACAGTGCCTTGCAGAAGTAAATTTTTTAAATTAAAAATATAGCAATATTAATTATATATAGTAATTAATAAAATATTTTCAAATTAAAAATATGTAAAGTTTTCAAATTATAAAAAATCTGAAATCAAGTTAAGGATCTTGAAACTCTTATTAGGAAGCCAAGAATGTGATTTAAAAGAAAGAAATTGATTTTCAAGATCTGTTTGTGTCCATAATTGCCCATCAAAACAGGAAGTTGATTGTTAGGCTGCTGAATACAGAACTTGCAGCCATTTTTGCACCATATCAACGGTACACATCATGTTTAATAAGAAAAACCTCTATATCGGAAAGGTTAAAACTTATGTTTCACTGATCTTACGATAAAAAATGTCACTTTTGATATGGTGCAGAGAACATGAAAGTTGGAATTACCAACAATGAGCCTGTTGGCTCTTTAGTCACGAATCGAGGTTCAGTTTAATTCTGATTCTAAATGCAATTATATGTGGAAGGATCTAGAAAAAACACCTCAGTAAATATTAGGAAACATGATTACTGCGACAGAGCAAATGTGACGGTAAGGAAAGAATTGATTAATGGACGAATACCCCTGCATATATTCAGCAGACTGTACACATTTGCCCAATGATATTGTGCAGAAGTTCTGCAATTTACTATAAATCTTTTTAGAAGTGTATATGATTCCAACTTCTTTTTTATGAATTGTAATATGTGCTCATATTGAGCATATACAGTTTGAGTTCTTGAAACCGATTGTACTGAACGAATAAATTAACTAATCGAATCACTGCTCCTAACCTATGGCGCCATTTTCGAATAGCTTTTTCACCCTGATATTTTTTCTCCATCTAAAGTAGAAAGTTTACTGACTCAGAAAATATTGGTGGAAGAGTGTAATTTGCTTCACCAAACTCTGTTAATTAATCATTTCACTGACAGTATGAAATCGCGTTGTGCTTTGTGTAGAAACCAATGTTTGGGTGTATGTGATCATAATATTGTAAATGTTTATAAAAGTTTCAAAATCTTTATTCGACATGCAAAAATTTTTATACAACTCTAATTAGGCCGACTCTATGCTTTTACAACTCTCGCATTAGACGTAAAAGGAATCTCTTGAAATGCGTAAAACCTTTTTTCAAGTCACTACGGACGAATTCTGTCAAAATTTTCAAAGGTATTGCATTTTTCCTGAAAATTTTCGTATTAAATTCTTTAACCCGTTTCTTTTAAGTGATAAAACAAATCGGCGGCATCGAAATATTACTAAAATATTGGTGATAAATGATATGTCATGCATTTAACACAGTTAAGGCGTTTGGGTGCACTATACTCTATTTAGCACGGTTTTATTAAAGAATCATAAGTTGAAATAACTATGAAATCTTTATTTAACAAGTTACAGAGTTTGCTTAACTGAAACAGAACACAAAAGTACAAATCAAAGTTAACGGTCTTTACAAACATTTAAATCGAAGTGTTGAAATAAAGAACTTACAGGATATTCATGTATAAGTTTTAAATAGCTTCAGGCTTATCTATTAGGCAATATTATGAGGAGTATATTTCATTAAAGAAGGTAATATGCTGAAAAGAATGAAGTACAATTATAACACTAGCACAAAATTTCTTTTTAAGACTTCCTCTTTGCATCATAACCTAGGTAGAATCCATTCTCGTCAATATATCATTTGGCGCTCGTTTGTTTTTGACGTTGCCGAGTTTCATTATGCAAAAGTGATATTAATTTATTCTAACAATTAAGCTAAAATTATTTTCAGATATCAGTTATTACTTTTATAAATATGATTAGCCGCTGTCTGGCTTTTAAGTGTACCGGGAAAATGCCTAAAGAGAACACCAAACATTAAATTTGAAAACTGCACAGAATTTTACTCTGCAGAACAATTTTATCGAAAAAGAAACAAACGACAACGGAAAAAAAAATTCAGTTAAAAATGCATTACACATAAAAAGCATACAATGAAATAAGCAATATCCCTTAATACAATAATACTTCCTAATAAATAAATTAACCAACTTCCCTTTGCAAAATCTTTAGAACTCAAATGGTATAAACAGATTAAGAACTTAAACAGATTAAAAAATATCATGCAAAACTTTTTTATAATTAAAATTATATATAATTAAAACATAATATTACAATGAAATAAGCAATATCTCTCGATACAAATGTTAATTATCCTAGTAAAGTAATTAAACAATTTACCGTTTCAAAAAGAAACGACTTTTTAATTTCTTAAACTTTTCAGTCTCTTAAAAACAGTAACATAAGAAATACGATGGAAAATTGTTGCCAAACCAAAATTTTTAAAAGAATGAAACTATTCAAAATGATGCAATTTCGTCAAAAATTTATCAACAACAATAAGAAAGGAAAATTGTTGCCAAAACTACATTTTAAAATATCCGAGATGTGAGAAGTGTATTCGGAAGCTTCATTTAAAAATTTAAAAAAAAATACAAAATATTATTATTTTTCCAAAATTCTTTTTTAAAAGGAGTCGAAAGGGTTAAAGTTCAACGTGTCCAAAAATCAAAAGAAAATAAATAGCACATTTTTTAAAATAAGTTTTTTTAAAAAAAATTCCGCTGAAAAGGTGTTAAGCTCACCTTCCTAAATAAATTCGTATTTAATCGATTTATTAAAATACGAAATTTATTTTTTTAAGTTCGTAAAATAGCTAAGTGTCTACGCTTCACGACGATGTAAAAATGAAATGTATAGAGTGAAATCTCGCTTTCCTGTAGCCTATTATGTCTCAAAATGACGCGATTTGGTCACAAAACATAAAATAAAAGAAATTCTAATTCGAATTTGGAAAAAATCGCTTCGAGGTGCACATACAACGTTATGGTAGGAAAGTTATGCCCCCTCTCCTCACGTGTTATACACAGGATGATGGCTCTTCAGCCTGGGTGCCTGACTACATGTGCTTCGCACCTGAGATTTCGAGGTGCACTGGCTCTTGTGTAGATACACCTATGTACCAAATTTCGTGGCCCTGGGTCTATTAGCTTACTCGCAACACACACACACACAGATAACAATAACAGAAGAGATAACAATTCTTAATGCATTATTTTCGGTCAGCTCTGATGCTAAAACAAATTTAGATTTATTTTAGCATTTTCTCTGCATAATTGCATTCTGTTGGTTTAAAGGAAAAATTTTAGTTATTAATACACTCACGTTTGTGAAAATTGCAACACCATGAAGGACTTACGCGAGTGAGCTGAAATTTTCAGGAAATGCAAAGTAGCCCATGATATGCAAATGATTAGAATTGCAAATCCGTAGCGCATGCGTATGCTGAGCAGCGCCCTCTGAACGGCTGATGGATCCGAATAAATAGACGGCTGTAGCGAGGCGTGTATGGTTATCGGTGGTTATCTGCTAGTGGTAAACGTTAACTCAATCTGTACTTATGCCTCGTCGACGAAAGAGAGCGAGATTTGAACAACTTACAGAGTTTGAACGAGGGAGAATCATCGGCCTTCGTGAAGCTGGATTGTCGTATCGTGCAGTAGCCTCTCGTGTGCAGCGTAACAGCAGCACAGTGATGCGCGTTTGGAAGCAGTGGACGGACGAGTGTCGGACAACTCGGAAATCCGGGAGTGGACCCCGAAATGTGACGTCAGCTCGCGATGATAGACACCTGGTCCGCATGGCGCGGACGGACCGTACAGCTTCCTCTAGACAATTGGCAGCACTGTGGTCAATAGCTACAGGTGTTTCATTGTGTGCTTCATCAATTCGTAGACGTCTGCTGCAGTGTGGACTGCGCGCACGGACTCCTTTATACAGGATCCCCCTAACGCACGACCATCGCCGCCTGCGGCTACAATGGGCCAATCAGCATAGAGACTGGCGTGCTGATTGGCAGCATGTCGTGTTTTCTGACGAATCCCGCTTTAATTTGTGGTACCATGATGGCCGCATTCGTGTCAGACGCTATGCCGGTGAACGCCACCTTCCGGAGTGCATTATCGAACGCCACAGTGGACGAACACCCGGAGTTATGGTCTGGGGCGCCATAGCATATCATAGACGATCTCAATTGCTACGAATTGTGGGCAATCTGAACAGCAACCGGTATATCCGTGAAGTTCTACAGCCCGAAGCTGTTCCCTTCCTTCAAAGCTTGCCAGGCGCTGTATTTCAACAGGACAATGCCCGCCCTCATACTGCTCGGATTGTTAAATCCTTCTTTGCAGCGCAGCAGGTACAGCTTCTTCCTTGGCCTGCGTGTTCCCCGGATATGTCGCCAATTGAACATGTGTGGGATGTCATTGGTCGGCGTCTTGCTCGTGATCCTCGTCCTGTTGCGTCTGCAGACGAACTTTGGGTACGCGTACAAACGATATGGAATGCTCTTCCTCAGTCAGACATTCAAACTTTGTTTGACTCCATGCCACGTCGTGTAGCAGCACTTATTGCGGCGCGTGTTGGCCACACAAAATACTGATTCTGATCTCTTGTTCTTGTTTGTTTGCTTTGAACATTTAATTATTTATTTGTACCACTACCACTCAACTGTGTATTAAATTGCATTCAATTATGACGATTCCTTCTTGGTGTTGCAATTTTCACAAACGTGAGTGTATTTAACCAATTTAATGATAACACAAGCTAAAAATATTCAAAATACTAATATTACTTTGAGATTAAAATTGTATCCATGAATCAAATTTTGTTATCATCAACATGTCTGTGTCATTGCTCACCTTTGTCCCTAAGGTGAAAAAAACTGCATTCGCCCATCAAACTACGTGACCGACATCAGCCATTCCAATTCTTTAAAATTTCAAGGTCTTCGGATTTGTACTAATTTCGAAATCGCTGCGTTCAGTCAGTCACGCACTTGAATCAAGAGAGTTCAGGTCAGATTTTTTTTATTCATATTTTGTAGTTATTACGTGTTTGTAAACAAGATATTTTTTACGTTTCATTTTCCGTATATAATTTTAAGGAATGTGCTCTTTTTACTTAGAATTAAAATTATAAAGACATGGTTTTATTATCACTTCATAAATATTCATGCATGTTTTCTTATTTGTTAATTCAGTTAATTGCCATATTTGCAAAAGTTAATTAAATTACTATCTCATTTATATTGTAAATATATCCTGTATAAGATAACTTGCTTTAATCGGGATGAAATTGAGATCTGAGATGTCCGTACTTCTCTAAAGAATTCAGAAATTGCTGAAAATATTTGTAATAATTATTTGGCAATTTTTACAATCATGATGAAGACCTCTGTGCATTTGAAAGAACTTTAAATCTAGAAGCAAGAAGCATTTTTGCATGATAGATGCAAAAATGCCGAACCTAATTAATCTGCTCCGCAAAAAGTGCCTAGTCTGTAAGTTTTACAACCTGTATCATACTTGTATTTGAATGATTGTTACAGAAAATGGTCAGTTTTCTACCATAAATAACAGAAACTTTTAAGGTTTTGGTGCACTAACTAATTTTCATTACATTACATTAATTACATTCTACTTGTATCCAAGATCATAATCATTTAAAAATTCTTTCCACCTTCTATTTCTCATAAATGTTTACCTTACTTTTTTTCTTATCATTATAAACAACATCCTTCCATTAACAGTAATCTCGCTTTTATCTCATTCTCCCCCTTATTAAGAAGTTATCGGGATCTAACCTCGTTTCAACTTTTCAAGTTATTTTTTCTTCTGACGATAAAAATTATATTTCAGATCTTAAAGAAAGTATAATAGATTTTTAATTCTTCCAGAATATATAGTATAATGTTGCTCATACATTCTTTGAATGATTTTAATCAAGGAAACAACAAAAATAAATATTGTTATGTGCTTACAGCTTCGTACTGGATTGATTGCACACAGAACCGTTGATAACTTGATTAAATTTATTTTCGCAAAAGGAACATTTTACAGTTCTGGGACTTTCAACAAAAAGTACTCTTACAGTTCACCTCAGTACGACAGAGCACAATCAGTAGTTACCGCTTCAAACTACTAATAACGTTAAACACAACTAATGCAAAGCGCATCCAAAAAGCGAAGCCCACACGGCGATCTCTCAATACTCCGAAGTCAACTCTGAACTAAAACCTGATTCTTTTCCGGGCTTATGTAGTTTTCACCTAGCCTCCCCCCCGAGAAATCTCTAGTACCTTCCATTTCTCGAAATTATTGGCAAGCATATACTGTTAAAGTTACCCCTAAATACCGGATATGATTACAGTTATATGTAGCTATTAATTGCAGTTATTCAATAAATTACAGTTTTACTGAAACCGGACTGAACTCTTACCAAATGGTCACCAATTTTGGCAATTCCTTGCCAAATTTAGTGACACCAACTTGGCGATATCTCGCCAATTTAATGAGATAGCCATTTACCTCAATGTTAAATAGACTTGCCCCTGTTATATTATTTTTCCGTCACAAACTTTATCCCTTCAGACTTTTCACGCTACATTATTCAAAATTCGTATAAAAAGTTAATTAGTAAGAAATTTTACCAATTAAAAAGATACTTACTGTTTTGGTATAAATCATTGTCAGCTGCAGTCAAATTTTTTATAAGCTCTGAATGTCTTATTTAAACAAATTTTGGACAGAAAGCGTGCACCCTGCGAAGAGAGGTATTGCATTTTAAAATATAAAACAATGTGAAAATCTTGTGATTAAGATGTCTAATGATGCAATTTACAGTGTTATTCATAACATTAGGAAAAATCGATAATCACTGTTTTCTGCATGAAATAGAACACCGTACATTTGTTTTACAAAGTGTCTACTTCAAGGAACTTTTGAGAAATTAAAACTGTTGCTCTAAAACGAATCTATGGTCCCTAATCAATGAAAAATATCGTCAGCTTTTAAAATGGCTGTCCTATTGTGAATGAAATAATAAACATCGAATTAAATATAGAAAAGAAGAAAAATACAATGTCCGTCATTTCCATCTGAGACATGTGGCAGACCGTAAGACCAGATGTCTTTACACTTGTCATTTAATTCGCATAAAACTGGGAATTTGTTGTGATCACAGATGAATCATACCTGTATTTGAATGATTGTTACAGAAAATGGTCAGTTTTCTACCATAAATAACAGAAAAAGAGACTTTTTGTTTTCAAGTTTCAAGTTTTAAAGTTTTCTTTCAAGAAACTAAAGTAAACTCCGGTAAAAGATTTATGATTACAGCTAGCTGACTTTCCTTGCAGTTGAAAACAAAAATTTAGAACAGTCGAGAAAAACTGTAAAAATAATTTCTCTGTATTATTGAAATAATATTTGATTCTCAAAGCAAGCACACTCGGTTAGCGATCAGGACAGTCAAAACACGGAAAAAAGTTTACAACCTCTTCCCTAAAATTACTCTTCTCCGATTCATATTACCAGATATGTATAACACTTGGTTCTTCTTCAAAATCAGTTTGTCAGGTATCACGCACCTCTGCTTTTAAATAGCGGTTTGTGCGAAACTCACCTAACCCAATACTTCCTAGCTCCATTTGTTTGGATCTCCTACTTTGTTTATGCAGTCTAACACCCCCTTAATAGAGCTCAGGTGTAACTCTTTAGTATTGAGAATACCTAAAGCAGTCAACGTTATCAGAAGTTCAAGGTCAGTAGCCTGTTCCTCCGATAAACTTTTTTCAAGATGTCTCTCAATGAGTACAGCCATCTTAACTACCGTAAGAGCCTCTCTGAAGGTATAATCTTCAGGTCTGTCTGTTTTGGCAGTTTTCCGGGCTGTATTCGGCTTCATCCTTTGATATAGTGTTTTTTCACCTTTCCCCTTGAGTTTTTCGACTCAAGTACCTTTGGCAATTTTCAATTCTCTGGCACGTTTCTTTTTTTCTTTCTTTCTTTTTTCTTGCTCCGGACATTCTCTCTTTGATTTTTGATTCTTGTCTAGAGAGGCAGTCATGCTTTTAATAGCTTCTTGCTCTTCTTCAAATGTTGATTGAGTAACTTTAGTAGAGGTCATTTCTACCTTACTCGATGAAGGATTCATTTCTGCTCCTTCGACTGATTTCCTCTGGGTTTCACTGCTTTAGGAAGAAAGATCTACCTCAGAGGTTTTGCCTGCAAAAGCCGAATTTCTAGTTGTATTGCCATTTTCAGCCATATATAAACTAGTAAAGAAAGTACAGAATAAAAAAAAGTCCACCCAGCCTGTTGCTAGGTAAGGTAAAATACTCTAGAAGTTGCCAGGCATTCTAGAGGCTCCGTTAAGATACTATAACTGCAGTGTCATTCACCCTAGGGCACATAACACCAGGGTTACAGGAAGGGGGTTCGCGGCTTCTTATTTATTATTAGAAGCTATGCTGTCAGATAATACAGGACATCCGGCTGTACACCTCCTGCCAACGCGCCTGATAGCCACTCAAGCCCCAGGTATCACGTGGTTTATCACCTGGGCACGGCACATTTCCCACGTATTTCTATGCAAGGAATCTCTCTTCAACAGATTTCTGTGCATGCAGAGAAAGGGGGTCACCCGAACATTATCTTTTTTCCTGCCCGTTAACAGAGATACTTTGTAAACATTCCTTAAACATGTGAGGAAGCACCTTATAAGGTATTTTCTCCCTCATTCCAGCATGCCTTCGTAGTGTATTCGGCCGATATTCGAGTACTCGGCTGGTATTCGAGTCTCGGCGAAGGCATTGCACATTTTTCACATCTTCCGCATCAAAAAAACTTAATGACTCTACAGTGGCGCCTGAACTAAAAAGATGGTAGACAAAACTTCACTAATCGCTAAATCCTGGTCACCAACAGGATTTAGCCTTCACCAGGATTCAGCATGCCTTCGTGGTATAATAGTAGCAACACTCGGCGGGTATTCGAGAGGTCCAGGTTGAAATCCTGGAGAGGGCATTTCACATTTTTCACATCTCCTGCATCGAAAACCTTCTTGACTCTACAGCCTTCTAAGTTTTTTGGTCAGTGTGCTTTAACTAACTCTTATCAGTATATTTTAACACGCATTTGGTCAAAATAAGGCTATTTGTAAATTTCTCAATGAGAAACACCCATTTGATTACACAAATTTAAAAAACATTACAAAATTATACTCAAATTTAATAACTCTTCTATTGCCAATCATTGTTGACATTGATAAATTGACACTAATAGGCTATTTAAGTTAATGTGTTAAAGTGTTCTAATGAAACTACTTGAGTATTAATTAAAAATTCCTACATAACATATGATTTTATTCTTTTAATAGCAAATTTTGTTAATAAAAGCTTATTAACTAAAGTTTTAAAGGGTGAGTAATTTTTCAAGTCATTCTCAAATGACTTGAAAAAAAAATAGAGATATTCCTTTTGGTATTTTAGATTTAGATTTCATATTATCCAAATGTTGGAATGATATATAGATAAAAATAGATATCGCTTAGTGCGGGGGAACCTTATACCCTAATTTATTGCCACTTTCAAAAATATACCCTCCCTCCTTCTTATCGCACGCCTCATTTTCTTTTCCTCAATTTCAGTGAAGGCGGGGAGGGGAATAATCTGGTTTTCTATGAATCATATTTTTGCTGTAATAGAAAATGGTAGCATAATATAATAATTTTCTCTTTAGTAATAAGTTCAAACAGCGTAAAAGAGCTTAGAATAAAAGAAGATGAATAAAATCAACATGAATAAAAATCAACAAATGTTGCTTTCATATAATATTAGTGAAGAACCTGTCAGTGGCTTGCTTTGATATCTTTGGTTCAACACCGAATAATAATGTTGCTTTCTACAGGTTGGTGGATTTGAAGTGATTGACGACAGCACTTATAGAGAATCAAAATACAATAATTTATTCGCCAGTATTATACAGGAGAATTCCAAAGACAGGGGAAGCTATCTTACTGCAGCTGGGCATTTTGTAACAATAAGCTCACCTTGAAAAATGCAGGACTACCAAAATCAGAAGTTTTCTCAGTTTTACCACATTACTTTTAGAGAAAAGTATCTTAGAGGGTTTTCCTGAGTATTTCTATGAATAACAGTATTATTGCAATGTATTTAACAAATATGCACATTGTTATTTATTACAATGTAATACCAAAATATGTTTTGTCGTTGGAAACGTCTGTGGTTTAATCTTTCCTCTTGTGTAGCTAATTATATCGCGTTATTGGGCATTTAACCAATTTCACAGCCTGGCAAGTATGTTGTTAATGTCTGAAACACAAGATCTTTCATTTATGGTTCATATGCTGCCTGTAAAATTGCTCTGATTCTCAGGAGGGTTGCCATTTGACAAGCTACTTAAATTACATTTTTAATTAAAACGGTACACTATTTAAATAGCTCAGTGATTTAGAAACATCGTTATTTTATTGAAAAAATTGTCTCATATTAGTGTAATTTATAATACATCTAGTTCATAACATTTGTAATATAATAATTTAATTATTTCAATAATTTGCTTTTTTTCCAACTTACGTAGATTTGAAGACTGCATTCCAATGCAATGAATTGACAACTTATTGCTGCACTAGCCTGCACGCGCGTTTTTCATGGTTCGATTCTGTAAATAGTACACAATTTGGTAATATACATTAAAGTTACTGTTTCTGCCAATGCACACTGATTACAACCAGATACGGATAGAATAACAAAAACAGGAACTTCATATGTGAAAACATTTATTTTGTTGTAAATACGAGAACGTTAAAAATAATCATATGGGCAAAATGTTCATATGGAAAAATTAAAAATTTGGCAACATAAGCACATTGTTTCGAAGTCTACAAGGCTCTTACGTGCATGAATTTGAGTGCAAAAATCTACTGCAGTGGTTAAAAACTCAATTATACAAGCCTTTTTCAATAGAAACCTACCTTACGTATTTGCACTAACGAACATCTTGGTATTGATACACTTGATGACGTTGAAATCTTGGCTATTTACTGAATAAACATTGCACATAGTATTATCGTATTATCTCCAGAAATAGTATTTCTAGTGTGAATAACTTTTTTAAGAAAATGTAATGTAATTAAAGGATGGCCACTTTTTAAAAAACCATAAAATTCGGAAATCTATAGAATAGCTTTCAGCAATGATAACAAGAAACAAAAGAATAGAAATGAAACTGTTACTGCATACTTTTAATTAGCTTTAGATGATTTTTTATGCAAAAAAGAAATGTTGTTACATTTGCTAATAAGCAAATCTTCAGAATAACATAATAAAAAAAAAATTCATATAGTTGTCCGCCAAGAACATCGCGGATGAAAATGTCGCCAAGAAGACATCGTCGTTCGAAACAGAGTAGGAGAAAAGAAAACAAGGAAATAACGTCGCAGTGCTAAAACATCGTGGTACAAAGCACTGTCATAAAATATAAAGCGGTTAAAAAATTCGTAGTTTAAAAGCATCCTTGCCGAAAATATCGTGGTAAAAAGTTAAGCGACTACAAAATCCTTGAATGACAATAACGTCGCATTAATGCACTTTAAATTTCGCAAAGCGATTTGCGAGCGTAAGAAGGGAATCAGGAATGTTTTTATTTTTTATATTTTATATTTTTGAATTAACTAACACAGCTTGGCTGAAAAAATAAGAAGAAATTTAAGCATTCAAAGACAGAAAGCGATTACAAAAATAATTCTAGATGTGTAATAGCTATTTTCGACAATGATGTTTTTAACTAAGAAGATTTTGAATCTCTTTATTTTCGTCCACTATGTTTTGTACCACGATGTTTTAACTCTGCAATATTTTCTCCTTGCTTTTTTTTTCTCCCAGGATGTTTTGCATGACAACGTTTTCTCCTTGCGTTGTTTTCTCCGCGAGGTTTTCGCCTGCAACCTTCATATAGTGCTTTATGAAGATGCTGGTAAAAGTTAATTCGTCCTCTCTTCACAAAACTTTCTTTTATTTAAAATTAAAAGTTAAGAATCACGATAACTAGCCAGTTATTGAAAAACTAAAAATTAAGTCCAATCAAAGAACCCCTCAGTGTTTGTTGCGCATGATGGCAACATATTTTTTGATAAGCTATTATACATCAAAATTGAATTTTGTTCAATAGTTGCACAAAAGAATTTTTAACTGACAAAATTAAAACAATGATTTTGGTTTGAAAAAACGGGATAGAGTTTGCCGTGCTCCCAAGCCATGAAATAAAAATGCATGTTCTTAGTTAAAATTAAAATGGGAAAAAAGTCAAATAATTTCAGCTTCAGAGTAATCTAATAATCCTTAATAATAACTTCAGCGAAAAGCTGTTTAAGTAACGGATTAGTTTTTCTGATGATAGGATCTCTGAAATCTGATTTGTCGATGGGATGGATTACGTTTTCATGGGGGGGGGGAGGAGAAGAGAATATTATTCCTGAGGATACTGCTACTAAATAATCCCATTTCTTATTTTTAATCATGTAATAAATGGATGATGTAATTAATACATTGCAAACTTCATGCATGTAAATCATAATTCGGATTTGTATAAAGAAACTTAACAATCTTGCAAGCATCATAAATGGAAATAAAAGGATATAATACAATGTTAAGTACCCTTCGTAGTCATATAAACCATTTTACTTGTATTTCAGTTATTGCACTGTTACCGAAGAAGATTCATCCAAATGCATAATTAATTGCTTCCGCTAGTCCATACTTACAAGCTTAATTTCAGCATGCGTCAATGAACTAGAGTAATCAGCTAATTAAAATCAACTAACCGAATAAAAGCGGATAGCTTTGCGACCCCTGCAATTTATCTTCAAGTCCAAATGATCATTACTCTCTTCGTAGAAAGACAAGTTGAGATAGAAAGCAAAAAGAGACAGGATTAAAGGGATCAAATGAAATTTAAAAACTGCTTCATAAACAGTTCTTAATCTGAACTGATTTCTGGAATTTTCGCTAATAGCAAAAAGATAACTCTAATTCTCCTAAACACATTAATCTTTAAATTAAACAATAGCATCCAAACGAACATGACTGGCTCGCGAGTAAATAGTTAATTTATCACATCTCAATTAATGAAAGATAATTTGTCTTAATTCATCATTCTAAGGGTAATGACAGAATGCATGAACTGAGTAATGACAGAAGCAAAAATAAAAAAAAATATCTGTAAGTGTTTATTCTAAGTTAAGAGATTAAATGGAATTTAATTTGCTCGAAACTTAAAAAATATAGAAATATGTAATTTCTAACTCTTGATGTATTAAGTTAGAAAATATAAGTTTCTAGTAATGCCCGAAGAAGTAAGCAAATTTTACTTTCTTTTATTCGACATAGTAGGATGTTTAAAAGTACACTGGTGTGCAAAAATTAAGGACGAAGTCGAAAAATTAGCATATCAGCTGAACGAAGAGGCAGAGCGGACAGAAAGACCAATCAGGAGATTAAGTAAGGTGATGTACGGTAGCACATGCGCAGATATGCAGGTAGACGTAATGGGGGGAGTGACTGAGTAGTATAAAGCATGTTGTCGGTGTAAGATCAATATTTCTGGCAAAGAGATTGCACGCCGTATAGCAGTTAAAATCACACCGAGTTGCTGCCTCAGCGAGAAATGGCGAATAATCAATCTGTTAAACGATATCTGGATGCTTTTACCCGAGGTCGAATCATTGGGAAGTTGGAGGAAGGCCGCAGTGTGGCAAGTGTGGCTGCAGAGTTCGGAATTGCTCACAGCATCGTTTCACGACTTTGGAGACAATTTCAAACTACAGGAACAGCTATCCGGGGGTTTAGTAGTGGTCGTCCACGAGGAACCACACCCGCAGATGACCGGTATATTGCCTTACAGGCCAGAAGAAACAGGCGGCAGACAGCGGGAGAAATCGCTAGACACACGACACAGGCGACTGGACGACCGATATCGCGTTTTACCGTGGCCAGAAGACTGCACGGTGGTGGTCTGTTTGCACGACGCCCTGTACGGTGTGTACCTCTAACGCCTGCCCATCGGAGAAGGCGTTCTCTGTGGTGCCGGGAACACCGGAATTGGAGAGACAATGAATGGGGACGAGTACTCTTTACAGATGAGAGCAGATTTAGTCTGAGTTGCGATTCTAGACACATACACATCTGGACAGAGCGGGGAACACGCAATAACCCCTTCAACATCATCAAAAGGGACTGTTTTGGAGGTCGCGGAGTTCTCGTTCGAGAAGACATAATGCTTGGTAGCCGGACCGACCTTCATATCTCCCGAGGAGGTTCGTCACCTGGGACTGCTATTGTAACGAGGTTCTTCTTCCTTACATGCGTCTTTTCACAAGGGCTATGGATCCTCAGTTCCTTTTCATGGACGACAACGCTCCACCTCATCGCACAGTTACTGTCGAAGAGCTGTTGGAGAGTGAAGATATTGAACACATGGATTGGACGGCAAGATCTCTGGATCTAAATCCCGTCAAGCATGTACGGAACTTACTAGGGAGACCCGTGGCAGCACGTAACTTATCGCCAGTAACGATTCCGAAACTGCGATTGGTGCTACAAGATGAACGATCAGCAGTGTCTCAACAGCTCATTCACAACCACATATCCAGCATGTACAAATGATGTGAAACCTGCCTAGCAGTCAGGGGAGATCATATCACCTATTAAAGACCGGATGTTTCTTGTTAGACACCAATAACAGGGATGTTTCGGCCTTCAGTCGCATTGCGCTCCGTGCTACTTTTTCAATATAGCTTCTTTTTATCCCTCTGATTTCTCTTTTAGTAAGTGTTGCTTACATTACTCATGTCCTTACGTATTGGGGATCTTACGGTATTAAATGTGTTGATCTGGAAAGCTTTTGTACAAAGTTATATTGAAAAAACCGTCTCGTCCTTAATTTTTGCACACCAGTGTATGTTTTTCATCTTATTTCTGCAGCTATTTCGAAACAGATAAAATGCACATGTCCTGTGTTTTCACAGTTTCCGTTATCCTCAGTTTACACACTCATTCAAACACATGCAGACGAACTCTGAAATATACATTCTCCCTGCAAATGGGGAAGATACACGAAATTAAATTCATTCCTATTATATGCCCTGTTGCTATAGTGAACTGTGCTTTCGGGTTCGATTCTATGCGTTGTTTGATTGTTTCAAGATGAGGCAACTTAATGACTCTACAAAGTCAGAAAAATAAACGCATTGATATCTGTGTGATTTAAATCCGACGCTAACAAAACCGATCCTAACAAACTATGAAGAAGTCCATGAACTGATGCGTTTCTTTCACAGCTCCAGCAAGAATACCATCATACTGCGTTCCTGTATTATCCAGAAGATATTGAATCATTACAGAATAATAGAGCTACAGTCCACTAAAACAATGCACGCAGTCAGCCTTATAATCACGTATGACCAACAACGCACATATTTATTCTCATTGATTATTCGCTATATTAGCACAATAATATAGCGAATGAATTACATACGAAAAAATAAATTAAATAAATACGAAGTAAAATAAATTACATACGAATTTTCTTAGGAGCTTCTAATTCATATTTATGCATTATATTATAAGGTATTTTCACCCTTCTTCCAGCATGCTTTTGTGGTGTAACGGCAGCACACTCGTCACGTATTCAAGAGGTCCCGGTTCGAGTTCCGGCGAGAGCACTGCTCATTTTTCATGTCTCTTGCTTCAATAAAAGCTTAATGACACAACAGTGGCATCCGAACTAAAAGGTGATGGACAATAACGCGTCACCACCAAGGTTTGGCAACTGCGTTCCCCAATCTCCAGTCATCCTTTAAAAGAGGGGGTACATAAGGTATTTTTTTTCATCCTTCCAGTACACTTTCGGGGTGTAACGGTTGCACACTCGGCGCGTATTCGAGAGGTCCAGGTTTGAGTCCCGGGGAGCCCATTGCTCATTTTTCAAGACTCCTGCTTCAAAAAAAAAAAACCTACTTACTCTACAACGTGAATCACGAACTTGAAATCATCCGTTGTGAAGTTCTAAGTTAAGATTCAAGCTGGTGGCCATGATGTACAAGCAATGCTTTCTATCTATCATCCATCCATTTTCATCTCTCATCCATAGCAATACTTTCTATCTATCATCCTATAAGGTATTTCTCTCGCTTGAGTCCCGGCGAGGGCACTGCTTATTTTTCATGTTTCCTGCTTCGAAATAGCTTAATGTCTCTACAGTGGCACCCGAACTAAAAATGTGTTGGATGATGGTTTTCCAACACCAGGATTTGGCGATTGATCCCTCTAAATTTGAAAGGGGAAGTATATAAGGTATTTTCCCCGCCTTTTTAGCATACCTTCGTGGGGTAATTGTCAGCACACTCGGCGCGTATTTCGAGAGATCAAAGGTTCGAGTCCCGGCGAGGGCATTGCTTATTTTTCATGTCTCCTACATCGAAATAACCTAATGTGTCTGCAAGCCATTCATTTTCATCTGTCATTTGTTCATTTCTATTTATCATCCATAGCAATACTTTCTATCTATCAACTATCCATTTTAATCTATCATCCATCCATTTCTGTCTATCATTCATATCAATACTTTCTGTCTATCACCTATCCATTTTCATCTATCATCCATCCATTTCTATCTATCATTCATATCAATACTTTCTGTCTATCACCTATCCATTTTCATCTATCATCCATCCATTTCTATCTATCATCCATAGCAATACGTTCTATCTATCATCCGTCCATTTCTATCTTTCATCCATAGCAATACGTTCTATCTCTCATCCATCCATTTCTATCTTTCATCCATAACAATACTTTCTAACACCCATTCATTTTCATCTATCATCCATTTATTTCTGTCTATCATCCTTAGCAATACGTTTTACCTATCATCCACTGAACTTCGATTCCTGCGACAGTTTAGGAAACAGAAATATATTTGCAGACTTTTGAAGCTCTCTATGTATTCAAAATAGCAAATGAAATCATAAATTATCCACTTTATTGGTTAATAATTCATTTTATATGAGACATTTATAAAGCCACAAAGCTGTCATTTCAAAAAGGAGTTATCTCTATAGCTTAGAAGGATCAGTGGTAGTAAAAGGTATACATAACACGCGCAGTTCAGGAAATTACTTCTGAAACGTTGCTACAAAAGGTCTCAAAAATATATCATGATCGTTATTTAAACTGATATACACTGGTTATCATAAATTAAGGGAAAATCACAAAAATCCCTATTACTGAAAAAGTTACAAGTAAAATTTTATGAAACTTACCCACAATATACAACACATAGTGAGGTATCAAATAACATACAAAGAAATTACCAGACAATTATGGTAGTATAGAAATTAGCACATGTATAAAATGAACAAATCAAAGGTGTCAGTTTGCTAGAGGAAAATTACCTTCAATATGAAATATGATTGCCTCTAGAAGCAATACAGCCGATACAGCGATGTGTGATGCTTTCAGTTATGCGGTCTATCAGTTATATAGGAAGCGAGAGCCATTGCTCTTACAAAGCAGGCGCGGCAAGGGTCTGAGGGGCGGATTGAGAGCGGCTAGACGTCGCCGTAAAGAATCCCAAACGTGCTCGATAGGATTCAAGTCCGGGGATCGAGCTGGCCACTTCATGCGCATAATTGTTTCTTATTGAAGATAATCATTTACGATGCGAGCCCTGTGTGGTCTTGCGTTATCCGTAAAGAGAACAGCCCTCCTCTTATGAGACGTCCAGTGGACATGCTGTCTTGATCACTGCAAACGGTCCCTCCTATGGCGTTACGTGAGCGGCACGCAAATGGCTGGTCACCTCGCATACAGACCATCTTCGTGAAGCCTTCTACGCCCAGTTGACGTTGACACCAATCTTCCGTTGGCTGCAGCAAGGGAGGATCTAAGAAGAGCCGAAGTAGCGGTTCTATTCCTGAGTGCACATAATGTCAAAATATCGGTCATCGGCGCTCGTCGTAGCAGTTGGCCGTCCTTGGCAGAAGCTCCTAGATGCCGAATCTGTGGTTTGAAATTGCCTCCAAAGTCTATGAACCACAGAAGGACTCACATTTAGCCATCTGGCCACTTCTGTTTGACTTTGTCCTGCCTCTGTTCTCCCAATGGCTCTCTATCGTCGTTCTGCAAGCAAATGATGCCTGGAGGTCATTGATACGAATTGGCTATCTCAGATTTCTGATGTCACTATCACAGTGAAATATATCGGCCTGCTCTCAAATATGGACTTTTATGCTCCTCGCAGATGACGTATTCCGAGTGCAGCGCCACTAATTTGCATATTGTAGTTTTACTCAGCTACTCTTGGCAATATATTCAAATTTTACACGGTTTGGCTTATTTTTGAGAGAATTATCGCTATTTTTGCGATTTTTCCTTAATTTATGATAACCAGTGTAGTTAAATTTTAAGCTCCGTGACTCTACATACATCATATAGCATAAATTTTGTACGTATGTAAATACTTTTAGTGAAATTATATGTAAATCATAGTATCTCTTGTCAATTATAACATGAAATGTCTGAAAATGTGAAAATAATATTATAAGGGCAAGTCTATTTAACACTGAGGTAAGTTGCTACCTCTCTCAAACTGGCGATGGTTTGGCGACTGAGTTTTGTCACCAAATTTGACGAGAAATCGTCAAAAGCCGCCAAACTTGGGGACAATTTGGCGACATTTTGGTCCGATCTCTGTATAATTGGTTTTATCTGTAACTGTATTCGGCATTATATGTAACTGTAATTGTACATGCCTATTAGCAACTTAGAGAAATTGAAGATACTGGAAATTTCTCGGCGGATGGGAGAAACGATATAAGCCCGAAAACAGCACTAGTTCTCAGTTCAGTTCAGATTTTACTTCAGAATATTAGGAATACTGGCAGATCACTCTGCAAGCTTTGTGTATTGTCTGAGACTTTTCATATTGCCTTGTATTTAACGTTCTGAGTAGTTTGAACTACTGCTTGTGCTGTCATGCTGAGAAAAGCTGTACAGTTCCAGAGCTGTAAAATGTTTCTTTTGGGAAAATAAATTTTATCAAGCTATCCTCGGTCTGTGTGCCTGTAATCCATTATGAACCCCTACCTACATAATAGTAATACGTACACTATTAAATTACTGATTAAATTAATAATTAAAGAATTAATGACGGAATGATAATATAAAATTACGCAGTATTATTTTAAGAAGTTAACAATGAATACGTTTCCTTGTCCTGTTTCTATAGCAGTTTCTTCAGTATTATGATTCAAAATTCGATCTCGTCAGAAAATCTAACATTTTACTACCTACTCGTAGAAATACCGCCCACCGCTTGGGCTTATCTGTAAACAATACAAATAAATAAATAAATAAATAAAAATAAGTATTGCCTGAAAACTGCATCTGTTCTTATCTTAGCTACAGGATCTAGTATTTCCTGCATTCTTCTAAGACAAAATATTTGCATCCGTCTGCCTTTGAGGTTCATATCAGTAAAGGAAAATCTTACAGGATATCTTTTAAATATGTACCTAACTTAGTCATAGGCATTGATAAGGACTAAGCATAGCATCGATATCTGCTTTTCTTAAACTTATCTAATTCCTAATTGGGATGGAAAGGATATACAACATGATTCAGATACTCGTGCTCTAACATGAACAGATAGATATACAAATCTCAATACCACCTACATGTTCTCCACTGAAGAAGTGAATAAGCATTTGCATTAACTTCTGAAATTAGGCAAATATCTGTTTTACATTATTCATTATAAAATACTAAATTTTCCCTAAATGGAAAAAACACTTTGTATACTACAAAAAGTGACATTTCCGAATTCGGAATAGCAAAATTCGAATGAGTTTTTCTTTAATGTTTTTTGATGAAATCGCGTCAAATCGATAATATCAGCACTGTTGCCACTTGGAAAAAAGAGGGCGATAATTCTGTTCAGTTTTTAAATTTAATGTTTCTCTTGGATACTGGAGACGTTTACGAGAGGTACTTGGATACGACGTTTGTCAACAGGACGTTTGTTTTCCGGTACATTTAAGAGCCAGACGAAGACTGGCCGCATAGCGGCTAGTGAAAAGATAAAACCGTCTGTTAAAGCACTATGGCCTATGAGTGGATGTCAGCAAATTAAAAAATCTGATATGGATACTACGTGACTTCCTTGTATGGCCTATTAAGTTATACACGTATTTTGCAGCACTTCGTTGAGACTTATTCCCTCGGATTTCATTAGACATATATTTCTTATTCAATTAATTCAGTTTTCACTTCACGGTAAAGCAAAAATACCTAAAAACTCAAAACATCTTCATTAAAAATTGTAAAATACAGAAACACATAAAACACCAAATCAGTGATGTTAAGTTAAAACAGTTAAAAAAACTTTTTTTTAAATTAAAATTACACTTTCTAAGCAAAATCTAGCAATTAGGCCAGCGGTCAAGAAGGCAGATTTTTCGGTGCACAAAACTGAAAGTTTATGTTTGGTACCACTCAGCAAAAAGACTCTGAAGGTGCAGAAACTGACTTAATTCAGTATTCTACTGAGTTTCAAATTTAAACAAATGGTGGTTTGCTAAACTTAACTCAACATTTAAACTTTTAAATTGTTGATAATTCTACAACATTTGCAAGCAGATTAACGAAAGGCATAAAAACCTTAATAACCACATAATTCAATCACTTTTAAAGCAAAAAATGCGCAATTTACCAACATATAAGAATAAAAAATCTAAGCTCACCAAGCCGGGTAGCAGAGTATGAATATATATATAAATTCAAAATAAAAATAATTAAGTAAATTAAAAAGCCCAGTATTTGCGCTAAAGCTGCAAAGTAATAAACCGATAATTCGTAATAGTTCAAAATAAGAAAACTACCCATATACTATCTCCAAGGAGCAAAATTCAATTTAAAACCGTGAATGGAAAAACGTTTTAGTCAGAATTTTATTTAGTATTTTCAGTTTTCTCGACGATTTTGGTTAAACTTTCTTGAACAGAAAACTGCATTTTACGATAACCCTTTTACTTCCATCATTTAATACTTGTTTCCAGCCACTTGGTTTTAAAATTTTGCAGGCAAGTTAGCTAATATTAACTTACTAGTTTGATCTTTAAATTTCTAATTAGCTACTTATTTTAAACTTTAATTTTAAGGATTATATCATTTTTGAACTTCTTATGATTTTGAATTACTTTTTAATGTTCTGAAATGCTTACTTTTGTTTTTACTTTTGTATTTGGGTTTGAAAATGAGAGTGTAGGGGATATGTCTTCTAAACTAAACATCTCATTCAGTTAAATTGTGCTTGTTCTTTGTGAGAAACTTTAGTTTTGAAGATTATTTGCTATTTATTTTGTTTAACAGGATGAATGGACGAATGTTTTTTGATTGAGTATTAATTGTGAGTTGTATTTTGGATTTAGGAAATAATTTGATGCTTATTTGGAATTCAAATGAAACACTCTCTCTTAATTTAGTTATTGTTGATAATTGATAGTAGATCGGTTTATCCCCTTGGTAAGACGATTAATCTGTGATCAATGACAGTAGCTAGTTTTTCAATGCATAAAATGTTTAATTTTAAATTTTTGCGATTAATGATTTTTCTTAGCAGATTTTTATATTTTTAAAGCAAAAGAGGTCTAGAAAATACTAATTAAAATTCTGGCTATAAAGTTTTTTCATTCGTGATTTTAAATTGAATTCTAGTTCTATGGAGATGGTAAATGGAGTGTTTTCTTATTTTGAATTAACGATTGGTACAGCCAATTGCAACGATTCTTGAGTTAATTGAGATACATACATACGTACGTACGTACATACAGAGGTCAAGGAAAAAAACTCTTCTAAATCCATTTCAAATCCTTATGGAAAAAACTGTCATTTATTTGGTGAAACTAACAAAGTTTTATTTTAATTTTCCTTTCCTATGTGTTCTTATTTCAGCTTCCCGTTAGAATGAGCGCGCGTTTCAGCTTTATGCTAATTTGAAGTGGAGCCAAGTTTGTATTTAAGCGATAGGTAGGAACTTCTCAGTGTGAGAGAGCTTTTAGTCTCAGATCACTGCTGTTCTGTTCGACGTTCGCTTGACTAGCTAGTATTTAAATTCTAAGCCTTAGCGCTGTTACTCTATTACTTATTGAAGTAAATCTAAGTGCGTTAGTATTAGTTAAATCTTGCTACACACCATTTAGCATAGAGGCCAACCTCGCGTTTATAGCTCTGTGAGCAACGACGATTTAATTTCTATTTAACTTTAGTTTAAATTATTTGATTGTTCAGTTTAGACCCAAGTGCAGTCATTATTTTCTGTATCCCTCCCGAGTTGGGAAGTGGCTGTATACAATTGTGGTTTAATAAAAGAGGATTTTAAATCCTTCTTACGTGTAGTTCTTCTACCACTTAACCACAGTTTTCTACCACAGAACATAGCTGCATTCAGCTCCCTCTTCAAGATCAGGACTTAGAATTTTTCACGAATATGTTCGCCAAGAGTATGCATAGAACACTCAGTTCTGACAATCTATTCGTTCGTACAGATGTTACGCAAAAACATCTTTCAAATGGTTTCAAGAGAAGTTGAAATGGATATTTTCTTTGAAATGTGATACCCGAAAATTTTCACGATTACAATAGTTTCTTTTCTCCGTACAAGGAAATAAAAAGGATAACGAACTGAGGAGTGATAAATTTCTTTTGATTTATAGCTGTATAGCACATGCATCAGTGATGCGTATTGAAGTCATAGTTCTTTTAGTAAATATTACGCCCATTATTTACCAACGATCAAAGAATTTTTAGAGTGATGAAAGGATATTATCTTCGCAGGATAAGTGTTAGAATCCTTCATCGCGTGAGAAATAACAGTTGAGGGTAGCAATGTGCGGCAAAGGAAAATAACCTCCTTGATTGCGCTGAGGTCTTCTGAACGGGTCTTAGAAATATCCTTCAGAAGAGATAATGCTTGTTTAAAGTACGCCGATATTTTAATAAATAATGAATATAAATGATGGAGATGGAAGATGAAGGAATGATGGAAGGCCATCAGAAGAGAGTTACAAAAAGGCATAAATAAAATAAATAATTATTAAATTCAAATTAAAATTCATTAAATTTAAAGAGCTAAATAAGTATTTAATAAATTATTAAATGAATGATAAATATAGCTAAACAGTAAAATAAAATACTGGATTTCAGCTTATATGGCAGGGGTATCCATAGCGTGGCTCCCTCAGGTGAGTGGTGTTGCTGTTATGCAAATGAAAGATACGTAGGTAATAAGGTAAATTAAAACACCCCAGTGCCTAAAAGAAAGTAATTAATTTTATTTAATTTCTTTTCATTTGAAACCTGTTTCACTACATTTAAAATGATGTAAATATGGACTTGTGGCCATTGGAAAATTTAGTTGCGGCTCTCGAACTTTCTTGAATTGTCGTTTCTTGACTATCTTGAACATGAGGCTGTTACTCTCATGAAGTTTAGCCACCCCTGTTATATGGGTCTCCAGTTGAAATTACTATTTCCCTCGAAAACTGAAACAGATCTCAGCCGAGTTCTGGTTGAAATTAAGGCTTTACTATACAACATAATGCACTATTTAAAAAAAAAAAAAGTAATAGAAACAGAGGACGTTTTTTTTCCAGCACTCTATGAAAAAAAGGTAAAACGATTAAAGCGTCAGTAAAGAGAGTGCTAGATAGTAGGAAAGGGAATTTAAACGGAGATGTGTTGTAGGCATGAAAACAAAGAGTGCAACAATTTTTGACCCCGATCCCCTGCCGAGATAATTCTAGCTGTCAAGCAATCTGATGGTGAGAAGTCACTAGTGTTGGACGTGCAGGATCAGGGTGACTATTGCTATAATTATAATTATACTGTACTATACTATATAGTACTTTGGGGAATAAACAATGTACTGCAGTCATGAATTCCTTTCCGTTTGCCAATGTTCCTTAGGTCGGAAGCCACCCCACCGGAAGAGTCATGAATTCCTTTTCTTCCTAGAGAAAAGAGCTTTTGACATGGGGGTGGGGTTTTTCTTTCCTTAAAAATCGCAACCGTCGTCAAAGGCACGCATTCAGAAGTTAAAATTGATTTTTAAGGCTTAATTACAATTAAAATAAAATTTTTGAGGTAAAAAAATTTTCCACTGAAAGTTTTTTTCTGCTGAACTCCAATGTGCTCCTTCCAGAACAATAATTCTCAATATTTTTTGCCTCATGCACCCTTTTCAGCGTTGCTAGAAGATCATTCTTCCCTTTTCAAAACTTAAAAAATGCATAAGTACATTTATTTAGGTTTAGATTATTTTCTAACGTGTTATAGAAGAAAGTGTGAAAAAAGTGTGGGTAAATACCAAAACTTAAAAGTAGTTCTTTATATTCATAATAAAACTAAATGCTTAACAGCTAAATAGAAAGCTGATGGCACTCCAGCCTGAAAATATGAAACCCCTCCTAGAGGGAATTTCCCCTCTGCTGAAAACCCCTAGTCTAGAATTATAGTTTACCCCCAAAATTGACAAGTACCGGAGCTCCGTTTCGCTTCTCCACAATTTAAGTTCTGCATAAAAATCCTTTCAGAAAATCCCAAGCATTATTCTAGGCATTTTTAATATTTTAATAAGTAATGAAATAGACGAATTTGAATGTAAAATACAATGGACATAATTAAAGGGAATTATGTGGACTGTGTTATTTATTTATGTGGAAGTGCAGAAGGGTCATTATCTATGCGGTAGGATGACTTCATGAATTTAAGTTCTGCATAAAAATCCTTTCAGAAAATCCCAAGCATTATTCTAGGCATTTTTAATATTTTAATAAGTAATGAAATAGACGAATTTGAATGTAAAATACAATGGACATAATTAAAGGGAATTATGTGGACTGTGTTATTTATTTATGTGGAAGTGCAGAAGGGTCATTATCTATGCGGTAGGATGACTTCATGCAGAATTGTTTAAGGAAACGTGCTTTGTAATTACATTAACGCATTTAGAAACCTCTT
>KK117865.1:166368-207537 GCA_000611955.2 Stegodyphus mimosarum | reverse complement strand
AAGCTTCCGAATTTTATATTACGATCAAACGCGCTTTTTTTTTTTTTTTCATTTACCCATACATATACGTCTCGAGAGCATTTGGGCTAACGCCCCTTAGGACTAAAAATATTTTAAAACAGCATATCTTCAGAATTAACGGTAGACAGTCTCGCGCGCTGGAGGTAAAAATATTTTATTCTGTATAGTATGTTGCCACTGTTCGCTTTGAAATTGTTGAGTTGTGATCAAATAATCTTGATTTAATAACCGTCAAATAATTTTGAATTTTTGATAAAGTTGTCATCAACTCATTCAAAAATTCGGTAAAGTTTAAAAAATATGAAACAGATGATAAAATGAATTCGAAATTCAAGATTTGGGCTTCCAGATGCCCATATTCGGGTGGAGGACTACGCTATTCAAAAACTAATGGCTCTATTTTTTTCGAGGAACATTCATACATTCATGGAGATTCTACATAATTTAATTTCTTTAAACATAATACAGGGCGATAATGTTTGGTGGTAACAACCTGAAAAGTTATACAGCCGTTTATAGTGATTCGACGCAAAAGACCGTTTCGAAAAAAAAATTAAAAGAAAGGGACAGGGGACAGACCGGCAGTAGATAATTTAAATAAGCATTTAGGAAAATATAACCTTTACGAATGAGATTTTGTAGAATAATTTGCAAGCAGTCCACGATTGTTGAATTATTCCTTAACATATTTCTATTAAATTTTATAATCTGTAGTGATATTTTTAATGTTATATTTCTTCGTTTAATGTCATCAGAAAAAACCGTAAACGAAGCTTGTGCCTAAATCCAGGAAACTAAGAGAGAATGCTATATTTGGCTTACTTCGCCAGTGTTTTGGATAAAATACATTTTTGGCGATTTTCTTGCCATGAATGCCTATTTTATTTTTTTGACCTATTTCAGTTACTTTTAATTTAGGTTCAATTATTTAAAGCAAAATTATCTTGCATTGTTTACATATTATGTATTCGCATTCTTTACCAGATTGTGATTACCGAGTAATCTAAGCTTTTAAGTTTGAGCTTGCCGCCCAACCGTGGTAGTGGTTAGCGTAACTGACTGCCGTGCCGAAGGGTCCGAATTCGAATCTCGGAAAAGGCATGGATGTTTGTAAATATTTGGCGACACTCTAAATATGCGGAGAGCCGTAAGTCCTCTTGTGTCATTTCCTGGAAGGGGAGAGGGATGGGAGACCCTCGGATCCCGGGGTGCTCTCCATCAAAATTGGGCGCGGGACAGAGCTAAATCGTACTGTTACCTGTAAGGTGCACCAAACGTGTATATATATACATACATACACACACACACACACATATATATATATATATGTTTGGGGAAGCCGATTGCTACGAAAAAGGGAGCTGCAAAACTAGATGTTTCAGCAATCCCATGCGCAAGATTTCAGCAGTCTATACATACATATATAATTAAATCATTTTTAAAGCAAAAAAAAAAAAAAAATGTGCAATTACCCAAAATAAAAAAATAAAAAAAAAAAAAAAAAAAAAAAAAAAAAAAAAAAAAAAAACTCTTCTGAATGCATTTGAAATCCATTCTATAATCAGTTTTCTAAAAAAGAGTAATGTGTTAAAATATGATTAAATTTTTTCCCGATTACAATACTTCCTTTACTTCATACAAAGAAATAAAAATGCCAAAATATGAATATTTGAGTCATTTAAAATATTTTTGTAAATGTAAGTAATATATCCGAAATATTCCGAGACTGGATCAGGAAAAATTAAAGAAAGCTTAAGATGAAGGTTTTAATCCTTTGGGTGTTCTACATAGCCTTTTTACGCTTCAGAACAGCACCCATCAGAACATTCATACAATCATATGAAGCTGTTAGAAAGCGATAGTTCTTTTTTGGCATGTTATTCAACTTGCGTGTCACTGTGGCTTTGAAAGGTTTCGAGCGTTAGCTGTGATTTGTCAAGGCCTATTCCAAATCGGCATAAAGTTGAAAACTTCGAACTGTATGCCAAAAGCCCTAAACAGGTTTAGTGACGTAGCACAAACTGGTTGCCTTTCAGCGCAGCTCAGCTTAAACCACTTATGCCCTTTATACCGTCGTCTGAACGCAGGTTAAGAACCCGCTGAATCCTCTTACACAGCCGATCAATGACATCGGTTGTGCAAGAGGTTATTGTGCGACAGATGTCATGTTGTGCGCAACGCATGGGTTGAACAACCGATCCATTGCGTCGGTTGTGCGTGACATATATTTCCCATTTAAAAGGTGGCATCATCACGTTTTAAATAGGAAGTATATTTTGTTTTATCCCAGTCACGATTATATGACAGGAGAGAAAATCTGTACCCAGAATTTTTCGGATAGATGGTGTATATCTACGAAAAATTTTTGCTAAAGCAAAGTAAAGAATTTTATCAACACAGTACGTGTGTACGTGTGTGATATGTATGTATGCATAATTCTTGTAATGTGAAAGCCCAAGGATAAATGGTAAAATTATCCTGATATATGTGTATGCGTGACAAAATTGTTGAATCTATTATAGAAGATGATGACGATAGCTGAGTGATTATAATAAATTGCAATCATGACTGCAACTTATTGTAAACCGCAGTCAGCCAGCAATGACCGCAGTCATTGTTGGCTGACACACTTCTGTACTCTTGGCACAACATTCATTACTAATACAGTAACTAAACTGGCGCAAGACTCGCCCTGAGCATCCCATAATATTAGTTTACTATTTGCAAAATAGGCGATAGAAGACAGGCAGCTGACACATGACATTTTAGCAGCGTATAGAGTGAGAAAATAGAAAATTAAGATATTGTATTAGATTAAGAATAGCGAAGTTATGGTTGCATTTTAGTATTCCAATCGGTTTTTTAAAAGAATTCCGTTGAATACCTTTCTTTGCTATTGGGTAAAACATTTCACTTTCACTTTCACTTTTCTCGTTAGGTAAGTACATGCGCCGTTAACCTTATATGAGAATCACATGACAAGGATTAATTTTGAAGTAACGCACTTCAGAAAGACTTGTTAGAAAGATACTGCTAGTTTTAGGAAGTAAGAGAAAATTTCCATTTTAGGTGCATATATAAGCCAAAAGGGGTTCTTCAAAGGGCCTATTTGCAAGAAAAACATCATCTTTTATAGGTACCAATACGTTACTTCCATTGCAACTTTAAAATTATTCAGTACGGGAAATATTAAAACGAATGTCATTCAGTTCCTTTCACAGCAAAGCACAATTTGTTGCCAAACTAATTATTAAATTTTATGAATAAAATAAATGCATGTAATTGTCATAGTTTCAGAGCCAATATTATTGAATTCTTAGGTGTTTTCATTATTCTCACTCTCTCTCTCTTTTTTTTTTTTTGAATATTTCGGTTATTCCTCAGTATAATTGCTTGTGTACTTTTAAATATTTTTATCAGCCATTTTGCTAAACATGTACACACTTTCCTTTCTTTCTTTCTTTAAGTTAATTTTCATAATTACGAATACTCATTAATATCTACCACGTCTACTGATGTGCTAATCACATTTATTATACTAATCATGATAATGATAAAAAAATTCTCTTGCGAAAATAGCAAACGATAAATTTATAGCATCATATGAGAAGCTTTGAAAATACAGGGTTATTCAAAAAGAAAGAGCAAATCGCAAACATATATTTCTTCCAAACTACAAAAGATAGAAACATGATTCTAACGTTAATGGATAGAGAAAAGTTTACAATTTATTATTAGTATGGGTAAAAGCTCCAATTCATGGCCGTATTGGCGTTGTTGTTTGTTCTGGTATTATTTCTCTGTTGGAGCCCAAACAAAGCCACATCGCGAGCAAGAAAAGAACTTAAAATTCCTCAACCAACGGTATGGCGATTCTAAAACATCGTCTGCACATGAAGCCATACAAACTGCAGTTATTGCAAGCATTGCATCCTGACGACCACAACAAAAGGTACGAATTTTGCAGTAGCATGTTAGATGATATGGAAGAAGACAATTTTGCTGAACGATTAATTTTTTCCGATGAATCCACTTTTCATCTTTCACACACGGTGCTCATATTGAATGCATACCATAATTGTAAACTTTTCGCTATTCATTAACGTTAGAATTATGTTTCTATCTTTTGTAGTTTGGAAGAAATAAATGTATGAAATCTTCTCTTTCTTTTTGAATAACTCTGTATATAAGTATATCATTATCCCAGAAGAAATATTAAAACATATGTAAGAAGCAAAATCTCCTGTGATATAATTTAATCGGATACCGACGCAAAGGAACATAAGTCATATTCTATGCATAAAGCTGAACGGAAACTACTGCACTGTTTGATAGAGAAATATTAGAAATAAATTTCTGTATTCGTAGCTTCGGAGCTTTTGGATACTTAAGCACTTTCATTATGCTTGAATTATTCTTGCTTTGCATATCTTGCTCAGTTATTCTTAGCGTTATTTCTTGCATATTTTAAATATTTTTAAGAATTTCTGTTTAACATGGAAATAGTACTTTGGAACAGAAAAATTAATTTCTAATTTTATGATAGAAAATGCGATAAATGACAAATAAAATAAACTAATAATTCTATGCTATTGTGTTAAGGTTTGAAAAAAAAATGTTAAAATTATTTTATATTCACTTCTAAAAGCACTGCAAAAAAATTAAAATCAACATAATTTTAAGAAATTGAGGGCGGAAATTCTCATTGTTTATTGACGCACCTGTCTGCTTGCCGGTCTGGCTTACGTCTGCCGATTGTCAACACAATCATCAACAACACGCTAAGTTACAATAACTTTATTCTCCCAAATGGCAACTTTTTGCAAAATAGAGATCGTTGTCTAAACAGCAAAACACCCTTTTCCGAAGAAAACTTGGGATCGAAGCTTGTCTCATTGCGATTGCCGTGAATGAGGTGTGAGAGTTTCGCAATAATGAAGTGGGATGACACTTCCAAGAACGCTGTCTGTTATCGCCGGGATACCCCATACTCCTTGTCGGAGCTCTTTATCTGTCACGTGATTCTCTTTAGGGTTGTTGTAGTCATCTCGCCAACAACTGCTTTTTTTTTATCGCCAACAGCCGTGGGAGAATTCAACTAACTTGTTGCTGAGCGTATTGGATTTTTTTTTTAAATTTTTTCAACCTGGATTTAGAAACTGTGTCCAGCAAACGTCTTTTGTGTAAATTTTCAATATTTTTAAGAAGTAAATTTATATACTGCATCTCGCTTTTTTTTTTCTCGTATTCTGATGGCAAAAAATATTTTATTTATTTTTAATGCATTAAAAGACATTAAAGTGAATAGAATATAGTCTTTGTGAAACTGCATCAAAATGTACAGCTAATCCAATTGGGTAGTTAAAGCTGCTTCAAGAAGTTATAGAATAATTAATTAATCTTAAATTTTAATCTTACAATTTAATTCATCTAAAATTAATCTAAAATTTAATTAAAAGTTAATTAATCTAAAAATTAAATTTTAAGATTAATCTTAAAATTTAATAACTTCTAGATTAAATTTTGTGTGTCTCGTCATTGTATTTGTTTTAATATATAGCTCTTCTTTTATTTTCAATTAAGGCTGAAACCAATTATTTCTTTTTTTTCTGATGCGAATAGTTCTAATTACGACTGGAACTGAATTAGCGTTTCTTGTTGTGATGAGGGGAAAAACTGACTTCGCCCTTGCCCAAAGAATGGCACAGAATTGATAAAAATTGCTTTTTATTTAAAGGTGAAATATGTCGCATTTTTAATTATTAAAAATAAATAAAAGTTAAAAACTTTGCTTTAAAAATACGCGATATTTCTTCTTCATATCGATGCAACATACATTATGTTTTTTGTATGAAGGAAAAGGCACCTTTAAATAGGAAAACTTTTTTTTAAAAAAATAATATTTTCAAAGCCATACAGGAAGAACAACAACAACAAAATGGTACGTACTATAGAAGTAAAACAACAATGATAAAAGCTCCAGGTTTTTGAATTTTCGAAGTTAAATCTCTCTTTGAATCTCATTTTGAAATTCTCCGATTCTGTTTTTTACAATGCAATTATCTCTAATGTTCCTCCTTTAGTTTCTAAAGGAAATTAAAAGATGCTGAAACTTTCTTTTTCGGCACGAGCCGGCCATGTGATCAAAAAATGGGACTGGCCAGAAAAAAATATATATATATAAGAAAAATAAAGAGTATGTAAAAGATTAAATTAGCAACGTAAATTTTCCTTCTAAATTCTAAAAATAGTAACCTCTCTCTGCACTGCGTCATTTCTAGATTAATCCATGTCATACGACTCTTACATAATTTTAATGACGTAAACGGAACTAAAACTCAAGCAGCCAATAGTAATTTTACAGAAGTATTAACTATCCAATCAAAATGCATTGTAAACCAAAACTAACTCAGTCTGAATAAAGATTTCATCCAGAACATGACGCCATGGACCTTAAGAGTCCATGCATGACGCACTCGCTCCCTACTTTTCGGCCTACCTGGATTGCTGTTTGCTCCTTCCTTCTTGCTGCAGAGTTATCAAAAATGTAAATCTCTTGAAAGAGGCACAAATAATGTGCCAAGTTGTTTGTGGTCGCAATATGTCTGCTGAAAATAAAATGAAGATTAAATATACCTCGGCTGCCAGTCTTCTATTCATTATGGATCAACATTTCTACGCCATCAAACTTCCTGCTGTTCATTACTTCTACGTTTGTTTCTATTACACATGCACATATAAATATAAAAATTTGAAAGGTTCCTTATTAAGAGAAAAGTTTCACTTCTCGAAATTTGAGTTCCGGTTACGAACATTAGTCATACGAATTATGTAATATATTAGTTCGATCTGTCACGACAGGTCTTTTTCCGCAAGATATAAGTGTAGAATTGAGAATTTTTCCATATCGATAGTTCTTAGCTTTTTAAGATATTTTGTGTATGTTACGAACATTAGTCAGATGGATTGATCTAAAAATGACGCAGTGCAGAAAAAGGCATTACTATTTTTAGAACAGAGAAGAAGAGTTAAGGGGTTATCGCTAGTATAAAATATGATTTTGATTTACATATTTTTATCTTACATATTCCACTCCTTTCAAGAAGAAAAAGCTTGGCGACAAAAGAAGCCTTTTTAGTAAAAGCATTAGAGCAGTGGCAAAGAAATTTTATACGATACGTACAGTATTACGTACTACTAATTTTATACAATACGTACAGTACAGTATTGATATTGTAAGGTTCCTCTTAGTTCAATTAACCAATTATTCAAATTTTTATCTTTTCTGCACTCCTCAATTTTCTCTCTCATTTCTTGGCCAGGATGCAAATTTAAAGTTAAATGAAGTGAGTATTTAAACGGGTGAATACAATAATAGTAAATAAAACTACAATAATAGTAAACTTTGACAAAAATGGGTAGACGTTTACACATGGGGGGTGGGGTGGACAAAATTGATTGTCTTGCAAAAATGCAAACATTCTGATAACATGGTATTTTTTAGCTTTGTAAGGAATCGGATTTTGATGACTAAAAAATTGACTGAAAATGACCTTAAAATGGTCGGAAAATGTATTTAAAACAAAAATAAATACCTTTAAAAGATCAAAAGTATCCTAAAAATAAAAAATGGCACAGTTTGCAAGCATTGGCAAATGGATCCAAACCCAAACAGCTGCACACACCTTGTAGAGAGATTAGGATTTTTTGGAAGCAGGGACATGTGAAAAGTGAGCAATGCCCTCGCCGGGACTCGATCCACCGGCCTCTCGAATACGCATCAAGCGTGCTGACCACTACACCACGAAGGCATGCTAAGAATGCGGGAGAAATATCTTATAACCTGTCACTTGAATTTTGTGTTTCGGTCGCCAAATGTCTTTTGCATTGTTGGCGTTCGTAATCCGACAGTCCCTTTTTAAAAATGAAAAGATCCGAAGTCATTCGCCAATTTACCTCTAACAGACTTTCCCAATTGAGGGGAAAAAATATCAAGGGAATTTTTGTAAGGTATTGCACAGAGCTGTGAGTGTGTAACTCCAAAAATATGTTTACGGAATAGCTTTTTCATTTCTGCATGTTATTCTGTGGAACTGAACATACACAAAATATCTTAAAAAGCTAAGAACTATCGATATGGAAAAATTCTCAAGAGTTACACTTATACCTTGCGGAAAAAGACCTGTCGTGGCAGATCGCCTGTTTTCAAAGTCTTAAAATCAAATGACAATCAGCGTCATATTATATTTCGCTGGGACATGATTCGTCTGCACTTTTCTTTAATGTCTGATCTTCACAATTTAAACTTCACGTAATGCCTTTTTACTTCCTTGCACAAAGTAAAGGAAGTATTGTAATCACGAAAGATTCAAGGTGTCATATTTCAAAGAAACTATCCATTTCGACCGCTTTCGAATGCAATTTAACAATGTTTTTGAATGATATCTGTAGGCAAGAACAGAATAAGGGACTCTTTTTCCTACGGATTATAAAATTGGTGTAAAATAGATTCAGAAGAGATTTTTTGTGACGTCTGTGTGTACGTATGTATGTATCTTGCATAACTCAAAAATGAGTAGCCTCAGAAAGTTGACGTTTTGTATATATGACTGCTATAACATTTAGTTGTGCACCTCCCTTTTTTGTTATAATAGGCCGCACCAAAAGTATTATATATACCCTCGTTACTCGGCTCGGTGAGCTAAATTTTTTTATTCTTGTATGTTGGTAAATTGGCATTCTTTGCTTTAAAATGATTGAATAGGTTATTCTTATCTTCCAGTTAACGTTTTTATGTCTTTAGTTCATCTGCATGCAGCAGCTGTAGAATTATCAGCATTTTAAACGTTGTTTAAGTGAGACTAAGCCTAATTTCTGTTTACCATAGCAGCCATATTATTTTACATTTGAAACTTAGCAGAACATGAATTAAATCAGTTTCTGCAAATTCAATATTTTTTTTCCGAGTGGGACCAAAAGGAAACTTTCAGTTTTGGGCACCGAAAAATCTGCCTTCTTGCCGCTGGCCGAATTATTTGTTTTTACGTAGCAACTCTAATTTAAATTATAAAATTTATTTTTTAATTGTTTTAACTGTATTGGGTGTTTTATGTTTTTCTACATTTTTCAATTTTTAATGGAGGTTTTATGCATTTTTGCCTTACCTCGAAGAGAGAACTGAATTAATTGAATGAGAAATTTATTTCTAATGAAATTCGAAGAAATAAATTTAAATGAAATGCAGCAAAAATGCGTATAATTTAATATTTCGTACAAGGAAGTCGTGGGGTGTCCGCATCAGATTTTTTTTAAATATAATTTATTAATAATGTTTAACCTTACCGGTTCAGTAGCTCATTTAAGTAGTCAGATTCACTAAAAGTACTTTTCCAGTTCTTCATTTTTAAATTCAAGCGCTCACCCTTTCATATTCGATTGTAAAAGTCTAAGCACATCTGCGAACTCTAATGAAGATGTCTTTATGAGGGTGCCCAGCCATCCGGGTACATGCAACTTATGCAGGTCGGTTGCTGTTCGAAAATACGAAGACTTTTTGTAAGTGTGCTAAGCTATAAGAGCGCATACACCTTTATGAAGATCAGTTTCTAACTTAACGAAAGCAACCTTCATACCATTGTAAATGAGTATCATTCTGCAATTCAATTTCCTTTCGCATTGCTCCTTAATTAACTAAGCAAGGGTGGAAATGAATATTCGGCACCTTTATGAAAAACGAGGATTTTGCATAAGAGTGCCAGCATGTTTACGAAGATAGGCTGAATTATATAAAGTTGCCCTACCTTTGTGAAAAAAACCGGATTGGAATAAAATTTTCCACACTTTTATGAAAATAGTGTATTTTCGTAAGGATGCCGACGTTTTTCGCTTTGGTTGGAGTAAACCAGAATAAATTTTGAGATTATACTCCTCGAAGTTACAAATAGAAACATCTCGGGTAGAAACATGGTGAAGAAAACAAACCAAGGGAAAACAGTGTCATAGATACCATCGTGGAAGGAAAGAAAATATCGCAGATCTGAAATATCGTGCTAGAAAATAAAGCAGTGCAAAAACTTTGCAGTTTTCAAAATAACGTCTTGCAAAATGTCATGGAAAAAAATAATATCATCCAGTTAAAGTTGCGTTACTTTTTCGTAGAATTATTTTTCCTTTTTTATTATTCGTCTGCTTTTAAAATCCTCTTTAAGAAACAGATTATTATTACACAGTGTCAGTGTAATTTATATTACTTGAAGACATTAATTAGACAATTTTGGGATCACGGTTATGTATTCTGAAAATAATTTTTTTTATATAAAAGAATTTTTAATTATATTGCCGAGAGATTACAACTGAAAAAAATTGGAGTGTATTAAAAGAATATAACAAGAATCTGCCATTGCTTGAGCTGGAAACCTAGAAATACCTGAATCAATTTTACATCAAAGAATAAAAGAAAATGCCATTCTCCTGACCATGACCCCCCTTCCTCCAGAGCGGGAGCTTATTTGTTAAATGAATTGCAAAATGGGTCAACAACCTAATGGGCATAGTACAGAAAGAGAATCAACAAAAGAACTTTCATCTACTTTACCCGCCAATGTCATCAAGTCTTCACCACTTCCTTTAATAACTTAGCATTAACTGCTAATTTAGATCCACTTCATTTCCTATAATGTTCCGGAGGTCCTCAACCTTTGAACAAATATCAGAGACAACTGTTTATTCCCCACCCGCTTTCTCTTAGAACAGCTTCATCTTTAATGGATCGTTCAATTTCTTTTCCTAAGACAAATATGAAGGCATTTTTACCTTGAAAACAACAGAAAAGATGAGTTTTTCGAGGAAATAAAGTGACTGCGCCTTTATTTATGTTTAATAATAGTTCTAAGTAAATCATGCTCTGTGGATAAATGATAACAACAGTAATTAAGACGCTTCAGACGTAATGCCTGATCACCTAAGCTGCTATTTATCCAACGTTAAATTTTAAAATAAAAGAAGACGTCAAAAATTATAAATTGCACATTGAAATGCATTACATGTAAAAAAAACGAAATTAATTACTAAAAAATTAAATAAGTGTATAAAAATAATTATAAAAAAATTAATTCGATGGAGAAAATGTTTAAATTCATTACCGTAGTTAGGCCTTTCGATCATCAGTAGAATGATCATCAGATGAAAAATGATCGGGTTTTGAAACTTTAACTTTGATAATTTATTGCCGAGTGACCATGTTGAAGCAATTTTTCCCTTTACCGCAATATTCAATTTAATAATTTGTTACTCACGCTGCCATAAAGGCGACATGTATGAAGTGCATTTATACGAAAAAAGGACCGAACAGAGGTAAATGAGTTTCTTGAGAATTTAGGCAATTTGTTTTCCTTCTTACTTTAATTCCATCACTTAATATGTAGTCTTCTTTTCGCCTTATGCATATGCTTGCCTTGCGTCATATCAGCCTGGCAGTGGCAGCTATGGTAAGGAGTACGACCTGAGCCTTGCTCAAGCCTGCTACGCATATCTTGCGCTCTAACCATTCAGCATTGCATTACAGATGCGTTGAAGCCTGTGGTTATCTCATGTCTTCAGGGGTATCCTAGAGCCATTTATCAACATGATAGTGCGTAACTACATGTCACATTCAGCATCTAACGTTCCTTCGAGACATAGGTGCAGGTGAAACTAAATTACAAATGAAAGGAAAACCTGCCCATCACGATGAGGACATCAGGTGTCGTGTCCAGTAAATGTCTAAAATTTGGAAGAACCTGAAATGTAGTTCGAGTTCTTCGAAATACTTGAAGTTATGGTTTTGCTTTGGCTGGCGCATACATGCTGACAAGATAAAAGCCATCTTTGTCGTCATACATGCTGATAAGATAAAAATCATTATCGGCTGCAACAGATGAACTCTAACAACAAGTTACAGTTTCTTGGATTACAGAATTCCAACTGTTCGGTTGTCGAAGCCATGCAACAGCGATAATCACAGCGGCATTCGGTATTGATACTGATTATAACGTACTAATACTGATCATAACATATCCTTTTTATTCAAGATACCTGAAATTTTAATGATTTAATCCTTGCATGATAATGAATCTATAAAATAAACTTAAGAGTTGATATATTTGGTCCTTACTGATGGCGAAATTTTAATTGCTACCACTGAAGAAGTTTTTTTTCTGGGTCAATTAAAGTGCAATTTAGTCTATACAGCTAATTAAAAATTATCCTTACGATGCAGTAGAGATAGTGAGATTTTAGTTGAATTATTTATCATGCCCAGAAGTTTAAACATTCGCATTACTGGAACCGTATTCTTTAAATATTTATTTTAGGTTTTTTAGTTATATTCTTTAATGATATAAATAATAACGTTTAATTTGCATGTCACTCACACAAATGACAAATTTTACGAACATTTGCAATTGAATTGTATTTAATAAAAGAGGTTTCTAAACATCATATGTTAAGTAACTGGCACAGAGTTCTTTTAAAAATTTTATGGCGTCTTACATTATTTTTTTATACATCTCTTTAAGATGTTAGAGTAAAATTGGATATCTTCAGATTGCAGCTTTCTATTCTTTTAAAGATCTGCTTAGAAAATGGTTGCTAAATCTCAGAAAAAGGTTATGGTATGCATAGGGATAACCTTCGCAATTTAATTCAGTTTGACTTAATTTGAAGTCTGGTAGAATTATTTAAACTATAAAACATATTTTCGTCCTGTCTTTACTTGTCAGTATCAGAAAACTCAATAAATACACAAGTATAAAACAGTTAAAGGTTTGTTTCGAACTTCAGCTCGAAGTACAGAACAATTAACTTCCGCTTTTTATCTGATCGACCGATAATAATAATTTAAAGCATTGGCAAATTAAAATCTAAACTTACATCCTAATAAACTACAGTGAGTCAAAAATGTATTGGGGCAGAACAAGCTTTCAGATACTTGTAATGAAAGAATAATTAAACATTTAATTTGAATGAAATACTTTTATTACATGTCATATCTTAGATGCGAACGGAATAAAAAAACCTTAAAATTAATTAAAAATAACATTAAAATAAATATTAAATTTTTCACTTTCCGTGTACAAACCAAAGAGTAATGTAAAAAATGCACAGGGCTCACAAACATACTAAAAATAAAAGTCTAAAAGTTTGTTGTAATACACTCTTTTGCAACACAAAAATCGAAGCACCACTAAGAAAGCGGTTTTGATGAAATTGAATATGTGTATAGCTCATACATAGATAATAAAATGTTTAAAAATTCAAGGTCATAGTACCTGTTCACGGCTCACAATTACCCAATGAGTGTTCAAATAAGTAGTTGATCGTGCCGCCCATGGCGGCAATGCATGCTTGAATTCGTCGAGGAAAAGAGTGGTAAGGTTCCTAATGTCTTCCTGCGACACATCCTGCAAGGCATTCATCAGTTGTCTCTCCAGATCTGCGATATTTTGTGGTACCCGAATCCAGCGGCCTACCCTGTCCCAGGCAGGCTCGATTGGTGAAAGGTCTGGTGACCTTGCTGATCAAGGAAGAGTATCAACTGCACGGAGATAATCCAAAGATAAGCGAGCGGTATGTGGCCTAGCATTATCTTGTTGGAAAAGGGCCCCAGGATGACGCGCCATGAAGGTAATGCAACCGGCCGCAGGATGGTATCAACAAATCATTGAGCTGTTAAAGATGTACGGAGGATAACTAAAGATGACCTGCTGTCATAAGAAATAGCATACCACACCATCACATAGAGATTATTGCTTATGCCTTTGTAAAAGAAAGGCTGATTTTGACCGCTGGCCCCATCCTCTCCAGACACGAACACGGTGCTCTTCTGCTTCAAGAGTGAAGCGTGATTTATCCTGAATACTATACGATGCCAGTCTGATGGCACCCATGATGATCGTCTGCGACACCACTCCAGACGATCCGCCGATGTTATGGGGTCAAAGGCAAAGGTCTTAAAGGCCTCTGTGAGCGTAGCCCCGCCTGTGACAAGCTCCGTGAGATGGTGGAGGTATAGACATGGCTGTAATGCTGTATCCACGGGAGGTATAGACGTGGCTGTAATGCGTTGAATAGTCGACAATGATACCGTTGGGGCGGTTCGGGCCTGGCGAACAATCATCCTATTTTGCCTCGCATTTGTGTTCTTTGGCCTTCCAGAGCCTTCAATTCGTCGGCAATTTCCTTATAGCAACCACTGCTGCTACCATCTTTACACAGCAGTGTCTGTACGCTGCAGGTGGCGGCCTATTGCTCGGTATGACCACCCATCTTCCCGTAACTCTGCAATGCGATCACGTTCGAAGTCGTTTAGTTGTCAGTAAGATCTTCGATATCGTCGTCATTGCATCTTAGTTGCTTCTTTACAGAATTACAATGGCAGCAACAAAAAAAGATAAATTTTCCGCCTCTGTTACTGGTTTTATATTTTGCGAATTGCGCACTAGAAATGCGCGCTATGATCGCAGTTCCTGTTTATTTGCCTTGAAACTTTGATCATTTGCATGTTCGATGAAGACGTTTTTGCATATCAAATTTCGTCACGATCGCAAAAGTCCTTCTCGGTGCTTCGATTTTTTTGCAAAAGAGTGTAATTTATTGAACACTTTTCCTTTTCAGAAATTCACTCAGCCTTCTGGGCATGGATTTTATAAGATTTGAGATTTACTTCTATTTTTTCCTATTTTGTGGTAAATCCATCAAGTATATTTTCATTGGAAATTCTGCTTTATTTATTTTGTCTTGCAGATGACTGAAGTATGCTCAATATGTTTAAATGTGTTTTCAAAGTTTGAACTAAACACAGACGTTTTGGTTACATGGGGATAGACATATTAAATACACAGTTTATAAATATAAGTCCTATTCTTCGGATCGTCTTAATGAAGTTTTAATGCTGCATTATGGCAATTTTTTGTGGGTTGTATTTTAATCTTGTTTTAAAATATTCAAATAAATAAAATTATGAATTTTGATATCAGTAAAATGTAGAATTGTTACCTTCATCTGCAATCCGGTGTAAATCAAAGCTTTATTTTTCAATTTTTGTTGATTTCATCATTGCGTGCTTAACTTTTAGAAGCTAGTGTACGTTTATTAACAGTCAAGTTACAAATATACAAATATATTTATGACTATTCTTTTTGGAAACATAAAAATGCTGAACGAAGTGCAAATGCGGACTCAAATTCCAAAGGTAAACTAAGTGAAAAGCCTCGCTGAGGTTAGCATTCTAGCAACTTACAGAATATTCATCCAATTAATTAGAAAACACTTTTCACATTTTGTTTACCACTGGGAAAGTTTCCAGTTTTTTAAATTGACTTCTGGCGAAGTTTCAAAATGTTTAAATTGCCTTCCTCAGGAGTAGAAAGTTGTTTCAGGCAAGCCACTAGCTGATCTCTTGGATGCTTGTTCTTTGCTTTGATATCTCTCCTTGATGGCATGATATTTTCTTCGTTAATCTCATTGTCTGAGCATGGTCTTATTCTTATTAGCTTTTGGTCTCTTATGTATTTATTTATTCGTTTATTTTTTTATCATCTCTAGTCTGTCTCTTCTAGAATCGCTGAATTTGGTTGTTAAGAACTAGATTCTAACTGCAGCTCGTCTTCCTTTTATTATCTGCTCCTTTTCGGTTGACCAGACCGCTCCATCGATGTCTGCATTTTTTACTAGCGTTAGAGTTTGTGATGCTGAGAAAATCTTTTCCTTCTTTCAGTTGTCGTCCTCTATTTAGCTACTGCTGTTGCTGGGCTCTGCTTCTCCTCTTTGCGGACGTCTCTGAGCTGATATGGATGTTTGTGCTCTCTTATGCAACCTCTCTTAAGCTCCCCCTATTCTAGTTAACGTTATCGACTTGTTGGCGTTTGAGCTTGGCTTCTTTGCAAGAGTAAAAATCATATCTTTCGTTATACTCTCCTGATTTTCCCAAGGTCTGAGTCTCTATTGAAATCGATTTTCTACAGGACTACTATCTTATGATCTCCTTTAAGTTCCTCCATAGTTTAGCTCTCAAGTATTTATAATACACATAGTATCTATTACCCCTAATTTCATAATATCTTTTATATATGACCTTTCTTAAATCGCTTTTAAAATAAATTGATTACGTTAGTTGATAGAAGTTTCGGAGCTTTACGAGATCTTCACCTCTCTTTATTCTAAGGAAAGGATAATGCATTCTTTTAAGTTTGAAATTCCATTTGATGTAAAGATAGTCACATCGCAATGGAAGCAATATCTTTTTTTCCCCTGCTTTTCCGAGATACTTACGAAAATAACTTTCGAAGAATAGAGTTTCTATGTTTCAAGGAACAATGTATTCTTAGGATTAGTTAAACTGGTTTTGATAGTTACATAAACAGTACTTTTACCTTTATTCCTTCCATTGTAATACACATTTGCTGTCACAAAAACTTTAATTTGATCAACATTTGGGATATATTCTGCTCCTTCTTTTGTCCTCCGGTAAAACACTGAAGTATGTGTTTTCTCAGTGACATTAGAACCTTCGAACTTGTTAACAAGTCTTCGATAGCTAATCATAGTTTGGAATTTAATCATGATTTTGACTTTGGATGTGGAAAAATTATCCAAAAAGCTTCTTCCATTGGTGAAATAGATTTTCTTGAAGCTCTTCACATTCATGAAGATTTATTTTGTTTAGTTAATGACTTTGAGTTCAAGCCAGTCATTTCTCTTTTAAAATTTTGATAACTTAATTTTTCAATTTTCGTTACTAAGTTAGCCGACAGATGGCGCTACCTTTTTATTCACTGTACTGCAGTAGGACATAAATAGGATCATGCCCGCTGTTTACCAGTCTTGCAAATTTCTAGAAAAAGGACTTGTTTGCCCTCGGAATTGATTCAATTTTTTGTCTAAATCTACGCCAAATACAAAGTTGTTACTTTACTAATTTTAAGTTGCACTTTGCTTCTGTTTTGATTTCACGGTTACCATACTATAAAGTCTGCTCTTGTATGACGCGACTGACTCTACTGAAAGGCAACTGCTCCCTCCTGTCTTTTTGTTCTTTGCTTCTGTTTCTTCTATATGATAATCTATAAGTGATATCAGCCTTGGGAGCAGCATTACCTTGTTTGTCTACTGAAATTCGCAGAAACCGCGAAAATGCTCTATACCCATCCAGTTTGCCGGGATGTGAACCCGGATCAAATTACCAGTTTTGTACTGTCCTAGTTACTGGTCGCTGGCTGGTATGGCTTTAAAGAAAACAAAAAGTTTTTCTCGGTTTTTAAGACTTGGCCGTCGAGTTTTTCCAACCACCAGAACTCGATTTCGTTTATACTGATACTAGCAAAAACTGTGATTTGCACTACTGACAGTTTTTCTCCAGTGTATATTTTAGCATTAGGTTTGGAATTCTTTTTTAAATTAGTCAAGTTCCATCAACGTTGAAAATGTCTTTTTCATTCTAGTGAAGGCCGATATTTTCTCGAAAACTTCCCGACGTGAGACACTGAAGCACTTTACCATTGTTCAGGAATTTTTCTTGTTGAAATATAGTTCCGATTCTTAAACTGTCCTGCCTTTGAACCCAAAAGTCAATTTCTGCAAACTGTTTGGCGAATGCATCAGCCTTTTTCAGAACTCAGAATATTTATAGATTACCGTCTTCAGTGAATGGTAAATCATTTAAGCATTGCTTCTTCGGCTACTTCATGTTCAATCTTTTGCAACCTTTAGCTTGCGCACGAAGTGTGGTTTCCTTTCTCTTTTTTCCCTCATGAGTAGAAATTACTGAATTCAATTTTTTTATGTAGGGTAATGGTTGTAGATTTGAATAAACTGTATTTCTCTGAGATATCTTACTTAACTACTTCCTTGTCCCATTTCTGTGATGATATTTATTTCATTGCAGGATATTTTACATTTAGAGCTTGTCATGTGGATTAATTTTGAAAACCATAAATATTTACCAATATAGCTTCAAATGAGTAGCGAAAAATAAGCGCCTTCGCTCATCTGATACAAGCCCCAATATCCAATAAAAGCACTTTCCTGACTTCCAGAATATGCTTACTGTATGTCCTATCTTCCGAGAATTGAATATTGCCTCTGCCTCGTATAATTTTCGTTTCAAACGTAAACAAAAGTAGAGTTGAAAGTAAAGTAACAGCTATAATAACGTAAAATTATTGTTACGTGCGTACGGGTTCGTTATATATTGAATGCGCAAGTCGTAAAAAAGTTAACAAAAATTTATTCTTTCCACAAGAAATGAATTAAAATGCTGAAATATTTCTTCACAGATCTTCGCACAATATCACAATATCTCAAACGATTAGCAAAAACTCAGTTTAAAACAGATAAAAATAATTCTATCTCACAGCGAAATCGCTACAATCAATACAGCATTAAGTAAACAAACAGCAGTTCGCTTTTTACAGCTACAAGTATAACAGCAACAACAACAACAACTGAGATGAGGTGTTTCAACTCAGCTTTTATAAGCTTTTTAATTATCAGAGGAACAATCACGATTTTTCTAGATTTTCTGGATGGCAACAGTAATTACGAGATATTTATTTATTAAGCATTAAATGCACGCGCTCTTTTATTTTTATTGTTATTTTTTTTTCCGACGTAGCTTTCTCTTCAAAAGTAGTCTGCGTTGCACGGAGAAATAAAAAGGAATTTTAATTACAATTCTAAATAAATAGCCAAATAAATGTGAAATTCGTAACATTATTTACCACTACTAATAGTCTAAACGTAAAACTTGTAGAAATTTTAGTAAAACTCACCAGAAATGCAAAATGAATTTCTGTAAAGACACGTATTGATTTTTTCAAATTAAATTTTCGAACGTTTCAATAAATAGAAATTTTTCAAAGCTTAGTTTCCTATAAAGTAATTTGCCTGTGTACAGATTCAAAATTATCTGGCAGAAATATAAAGACAGGTACAAGGGACGAAAATAAACAGATTTTTAACGGAATGTATGTGCGAAAATGGTACATTGAGGTGGTACAGCAGGCTGAGCGACAGGTAAAAGCGTTCCCCTGGTGTAAATCGTCATTCCCAGTGCGGTTTGAGCATTATGCATCGCTGTGGATTTTATCAAAGGGAATGCGGATAGAAACGGAGCAGATACTCAAAAGAAATACTCGGGAATCGTTCTGTGTACCTCTTTTGAGTTATCTTCTCCGTTTTAATCACTGATTCATAGATAAAATACACATCGGTGAGCTCTACATTTACATAGCCCATGCATATCGTTCGAAATTTGCACGGAAAATTATGATTTATTCCAGCTGAATGCTTTTATCTGCCACTCAACAGCCTCAAACCCCTCCCCGCATTTCCCCACCCACATTCCATTACAAAATTTGCTTATTTCAGTCTCCTCTATATTTTTGTGAAATATTTTTTAATCACCCTCTATAAGCTTCGGTGCAAAAAGAATAAATATACTGAATATCAAAAGTTAGATAATCTGCAGAAATAAAGCTATCAAAGAAAAGGAATAAGAAAGGGGATGAATTTTTATTTTAGGTAAGAAGAAACAATTAATATAAACCATTTTTAGAAAGCTTTTGCTCGAAAGTTAAATAAAAATATAGCAAACATTCATGAAGTTTCATATGAATAATAATCCTGAGTGCTGAATTTTTGTCGACTTTCTCTGAAATGCTTCGTACATTTTATCAAAACTCTTTATAGTTCCAGGAATTTCTTTCCGAATGGCTTATTTTTGTAATCCTGTTTAGCACTTTGCGAAATAAAAATTCTCTGTGTTTCAAAGATAAAGCCTTTGGTAAAGCTTCATGATACTCTGTTGCCAACTTTTCCACCAAAAATAACGGTAGAAAAGTTCTCTGTTTATTTTTTCGCTGCTAAAGTTGTTCTCTAAAAGGATATTTAAGTGAAGTTTTCGCAAGGAAGAAGAAAAAACTCACTTTTGAGAACAGAAGCCTTGCAATGCTTTGTGTTTGAGCATGGGATTTAGGATCGCTTTTAAAATAAATTGATTACGTTAGTTGATAGAAGTTTCGGAGCTTTACGAGATCTTCACCTTTCTTTATTCTAAGGAAAGGATAATGCATTCTTTTAAGTTTGAAATTCCATTTGATGTAAAGTTTTAAGATGGCCACATCGCAATGGAAGCAATATCTTTTTTTTTCCCCTGCTTTTCTGAGATACTTACGAAAATAACTTTCGAAGAATAGAGTTTCTATGTTTCAAGGAACAATGCATTCTTAGTATTAGTTAAACTGGTTTTGATAGTTACATAAACAGTATTTTTACGTTTATTCCTTCCATTGTAAATGCAGCTTCTATAATTCGAAAGTGGAAATGCAAATTACTTACTAAGATATTAAATCGAACAAAGCTTCCTGATTCCCTGAAACTCTGAAATCTACTGAAAATCTGAGTTATATATTATAATCAAATGAACAAGGGAACATAACTTAAACCTGGTAGCAATATTTATACTTTAATTACTAAAGTAGTAAATTGGAAAACATTAATAAAAGGATTTTAATTACAAAAATAATGTTCCTATTAAAAATTACTAAAAATTAGGTACAATGCAATACAGTTCAAAATCTAAAAATTAATATAATACATAATCATTGAAGAACAAATTGAGAATTATCGAGGAACAATGCGAGAAGAAGAAGTAGAAGAAATAATGTTTGTTTTATCTAATAGTTTTTCTTCTTGAACGGTTTTAGACATAATTACTAAAAATCTAATGTTATAATTTATGTTTTACATTATAAGGTATTTCTCCCGCCTACTTCACATGCCTTCGTTCGTGGTGTAGTAATAAGCACGCTCGACGCGTATTCGAGAGGTCCGTGGTTCCAGTCCCGGCGAGGGCATTGCTCATTTTTCAGGTCTCCTGCTTCGAAATAACCTAATGCCTCTACAACATGTAAACTTTTATACACCATTCTTACAATGGCATCTCTCACAGTGCAGTTAACAGCGTTAGAAAACATTACCAAACTGACTGAGCTAATATGGCAGTAAGTTATTTTAAAATAGGCACTTCAAGGTCGTAGCTATCCCCTCATTTCCGATCGCAACGTGTGTCATCATCACCGCGAAGAGGGAATTAAGGGATTTTTCTCAAATTAGAGGATTCGACCTTTTTTTCCACAGTAGCCGTTCTCACAGTTATGAGTCAAGGTTTTGGGGTGGGTGAAGAAATGGCCTTGAAATGCCCATTTCCTACTTACACTACATAAAATTCAGCAGCAAAATAACAAAACTTTCAAAAGCACCTATGAAATTTTACTTGATCCTGAACTTCATCAGACATGAAGCGAAATATCGCTAACTCTAAAGCAACTACAAGTCATGTAAAGGTTTTAATAATCTGTTTATTCAAACAGAATTTACAACATAAATGTGCTTTCTTGTGCTAACAAAGTCAACCGCAGCTCGTGGTGATGTAACTAAAGGAACAGTCAATTTCAAGTTAAAATGTGAAATAATAGTCAGGGACTACACAATTAAATTAAGCTGGCTCTGTAATTCTAACAGCATCAAAATCAATTTGTCGATAGCGAATAACGTAAACCCGAAAATTGAAACTATCAAAGCTGGCAGGAACTAAGAGTAGCGTGTACGCTCAGGACAGAAATACGCTGTGACTTAAACCTCATTTTAAATACTAGCTAACGCTTTCATATTCTGGTGAGGAAACAGAAAGTAGAATAATAAAGGCTGAAATCATAAATAACAGTTTAATTTAAATAATAACCATACACAACATATATTTAGAATTCAGAATACAGTGTTAAATGTTGCCATTAATTTTTTAAGTCTCTTCTTTGTTCATCATATCAATGTTCCCTCTCTTAAGATCACTTACACAGATTTTTTTTGTCTTTTTATTATTAACTTTTTGTCTTTTAAACTTTTTATTAACCATCCCTTTGTCAGCACTTAGCGACTTAAATAGCAAACTCACAGAATATTTAAAAACAGCATATCTTTAGATTTTCTGATAGAGTATGAAGTGTTGCCATACATTTTTCATTCGCTTTATTATTTTTACAAGGTAACCAAAAACGTTCTTGCCGTTTTGGACAGTCAGAAAGAAAAGGTCGTAAAACGAATAATCACCACCGCTAATCCTCAAAGTAATCACCATCGGCATCCTGTGCCTTTTATCAACAAGTGGCTAGCTGTGCGATGCCATAGCGATAAAACTCAGGAGTCTTGGGCGCAAAGAAGTCAACGAGGGCCTTTTCGAGGTCTGGCTCGTTGTTGAAAGATTTCCTACGAAAATGGTTGTCCAGGGAGTGGAAAAGATGTCTGTTGGTGCGAGGTCTGGGGAGCATGGTGGGTGGGGTAGTGTCTCCCAGCCCGGTCACTGGATGGTCTCCCTGGCATCTCGAGCCACATACAGCCTCGCATTGTCATTGAAGAGAAGTACACCCTTACGATTGACCAATGCTGGTTCTTTATGCATCAGTGCCTGATGAACACGTTCCATCTGCTGCGAGTATAGATCTGCCGTGACGGTTTGGCCCACTGACAGGAGTTCATAGTGCACCACTTGCCAACTAGTCCATCAGATACAGAGCATGATCTTGAGTGGGTGGACAGAAGGTCTCGCAGTGTGAGGCACGGGGTCCCGTGGTGACAACCAATGTCTGAAACACCTTAGTGTGTCATACTGGATCCAATTCTCACACCATGGTGAGTACTTGATCAAATATGGATGCATTGCGGTGCCGAGTAAGCTATGACAAACAGGCAGCGATACGCTGTTGCTTGTTTGCATCAAATAGTGAGTGAAGTACCCACTTGTTCAGCTTGTATGCCTTTCCTATGCCATGTTAATGGAGTCTGATCGTTTCATCAGATACCTGGAAGTGTGTAGCAAGCTCACCATATGTCACTGTCTATGGCTGCTCTCAGAGCCTTATCATCCAGCAGTTGAGGCCGACCACACTGCGTGTTGGATCACTAAGAGACATATTTCTTAAACTGTACTTCTGAAACCATTGACTAACGATTCGTTCGTTAACGGCATCATCCCCAAAGGCCTGGCAAATTCGGCGGCTTGATTCTGCTACTGACAGACCCACTTTAAAGTCCTACAGCAAACAAATCCGACCGAGCCACTTTGATGTGTCCATTTCAATCAGTCGCTGTATGAGTCCGATGCAACGCGCTTTTATACTCTTGGTGAATGTCCGAACTTTCATCCTAACTACTTCATCGCCAAGTTTGGCGACTATTTTTGTGTTGGGGTTTACTCTTCCAATGTGATATCAAAAACAGCAAGAACGTTTTTGGTTACCTTGTATAAAAATAATATATGGCCGTAAAATTTGACGGCAACATCCTTTTATTTGAAAAGTGATGCGGACAAAAAAGTGAAGATCGAAACTAATAGCACCTTTGGTGCTAAAACGAAAGGGATACAAAAACTGCGAGCAAAATGCAGCACTCATTTGCTTATTAGCAACAGAGATGCCGACTGGAGCATGTTCGTGATTCCAGTGGAAGTCGCTTGCAAAACTGTAAAAAGGCTGCTGAAAATGTTTGGCTGAGCTCGGTAAGTGTTGAGAAAATTAGCTTTCCACTGGGACCTCCACGTGCTGTACAGAGGATGTTTACACATTTTTAGAACTATTTCAAGGCTGTTTAATTAATGTTTAAAATGTGACAAGTATTTTTAAAATGTTCTATCTCATAGCCCTTTTTCAGGGCCCGATCTGCATCCCTAGTTTCACGATAAGTAGGACTTTTCATATATTTCCTAGAGTAATTTCCATTGACTAGTCCATCAATTGTGGTGGTTTGCGCAAAGAGAAGTCCGTAGGGAAAATGTCAAGGGACTTCGCAGGAATACATTGAAAAGTTATATATGCAATACTGGTATCAGTCTTTATTTTTTCAACAAATGCATTAGCACTTTTGGAAGCATGACTTGCTGCTTTGTCTTGAGGAAGTTTCAGTCTATGAAAATCCTTGAGATAAAGAAATGGAATTTTGTCTGTAGCTACCGGATGTGAAACTTTCTCTTGATACTACGTATAGTTGATTTTAACATTTTTTACCTCTCTTCTGATTTTTAATTCTCATTGTAACATAATTCTGCGACAATCATAAACTCCTCACTGGTACTATCTTTGCATTGACGGGACACTTTGTACACTTTTTTCTCCTCTTTTTCGAAAATAAATTGATGTTTTTTTGTTGTAGATATTTAGGTAAATCCATGCTTCGTCAAGGGTCAACGTGTTTCCTGCTAAATAGTTTTCTTTCAGGATTCTACAAATTGTTATGCTCTGAGCCACGTGTCTCTGCAAAAGCTGCAAGCTAATGAACTGCAAAAGCTAATGAACATTATGTGTTTTAGCTTTTTAAGTTATAAATCTTGGTTTAAAGGGGCTTTGTCCCTAAACTATTGTGATTTTGCGTCGGAAACATTAAATGTCGGTTCACTTTTCAAACTGTTGCCACCAAATATTGCAGTCCTTTATTATATTTAAAGAAATTAAATAATGAAGAATGTGCATAAATGTATGTATGTTTCTCGCATTGTGGCAAAACGACGGTACCTAGAGATATCGATTTTTGAATGACGTAATCCTGCTGCGAATATGGGCATCTGGAAAGCCAAATTTGAAATTTGGAATTTTTTTTATGATCGATTGCATATTTTGTAAAATCTTTAACGAATTTTGGAATAACAAACTCGAGGATTTCAAAGCGAGCAATTGCAATGTTGTACAGAAAAAAATATTTATCTCCAGCGCGTGAGACTGTGTATAGGAAATTCTAAAGATATGCTCAATTTAAAATTATTTTGCGATATTGCTCTTAAACTGAATTTTATGGTTTAAGTGCGAAGAACATGATATTTAATAAATAAAGATAACACACAAAACGTAATTTAAAATCTGAAGCCTTTCAGATTTTTCTTTCTTTCTCCCCCCCTCCCCTTTTTTTATCTCGGAATTTCACGCAATTGAAGATGATCTCCTGCTTATTCGTCATAAAAAGAAAATGAATATTTTGCACGAAATTCTGTCATAATACTTTTATTTAAAGTGATAAACAAAGTTACAAATTATGTAATAGTATTATTTCTCTTTGTAATGCGCAGAAATATATTCTTCTATCTTCAGCTTGTTTACATACAACATTTTGAAAGAAGAATAAATTTAAAAGTAGCAGACGATATTTCTTATTGGAAATAATAAGCTGTTACCAGAAATTTTTGTTCCAAAACATTTGCTTTTTCTAAGTCTTGATTGTAATTGTTCTAATAATATAAAATTCTAAAAATTCGCGTCATAAACTAAAAAGCAAATAGTTGCAAACTAAAACGAAAGTGAGTTAAAACTAAGAAAAATCTTGGTTTTAATCCATTTTCATTTTAGTTTTTTAACATACGTAAGTCATAGCACATTTTGTTTCAGAATACAAAGGAAGTTTATTATTTTCCAGTCAATTATATTAATGCATAACAAATGCTACATAATATTACCATTAGTTAATTTTCAACTGTAACTTTTATTGTATAAAAGCATGTAAATTTGTGAGTGCACTGTTGGCTAACTTCAATCAAATTCCAGTTTCAAGTTATCAACAGATCTGGGAATCTTACTTTCTTCTTCTTAGAAGGCTCAGAAATTCTGTCACATGTGGTGTTCTTTTCCAAAATGAATACCACAAAAATTGTTTATTGTTCTAACTTGAATATTAAGCAATGCATTTTTTCCCCTTCCTTTTTCATGCCCTTCTAAAAACAATGTACGTCTTAGATAAAAACAACGTACGTCTAAGCTAAAAACAATGTACGTCTCAGCTAAGCATTTGAAAAGAACTTTAAATTATATCTTAATATTTTATTACTTGTTCTTCAAAATAAATCATGTCTACTTATTTTTACTTATAAATAGGGCATTAGATCATGTCTCACGAAACAGTTTCATTTTCTAAAATTGATATATGTGAAAGTGTCTGAAAAGCCCGCCATTTTTTCTTTCCTTATAAAGCATCTGCAAAAATGCATCTTTCTGTTAAAGTATGTCAGGAACATTTTATATAGGAATCATATGGCATTTTCATCTGCGTTATGAAAACAATTTAATGTAAGAATTTCACGAAATTGATTTTTTTTCATTTTCAAAACCATTTTGAATGTAACCGAAGTTACAAATCCATTCGAAATCAAATGTGAGCAAAAACGATTAAATTAAAAAATATTACTTTCATGTGACTAGGAATTTAAAGGAAAAAAAAAAAATGTCTCCTGGGGAAACTTTCTTTTTAATCCGAAAAATGCAACTTATTCTAGCAGCTGCTAAAATCGGATCGATGTTATCATTCTTTCTCTCCCCCCCATCTGGAAAAGGGGAACAGCAGGCGGTTTATGGAAGGGGTGACTTCCGATTGGCTTTAGGGATAAGAAGAGAAAGATTTTCCGTTGAAGCCCCTTCTGCCCAAATCCGCTGGATCAAATGCGAAGGAGCAGAGAATCGATTGGGGGAAAGTTCTTGCCAGAAGAGGTGGAATGGGGAGAATTCTATTCCTTTCTCGTGAGGTTGGGGAAGGGAAGGAGAATGCATGGCATCTTATTATTTTATTTTCCAGATTTTCGATATATTCTATAACTTTGACAGTTCTGAATTCAAAGCAACATTAGCTTCTCATTTCTTGTAAGAATTTTCTTGTCATGCGGAACACATTCTAAAAATTTACTTAGAGTAAGCAATCAAAATTCTCAACTTATTCTTTGGAATACGCAAACATAATTATTCGAGATTTAACTGAGCATTTATCTTTATCATACGTAGTACACAAGGCCTGCAACAACTATTTTCTCCAGCGGCAATGCTTTTTATTTTGCTAGGACACAAAATCTGCTCATTGAAAGCAATGAGCACTTATTCGAGGTGTTAATCTTGAAACTTGAGATTTTAAGACTTGAAATTACAATCTAATGCTCAGCAGAAAAAATGCCTCGCTAATTTTTTTTTTAAATAAAAAAATTAAGACGTAAGACGTTAAAAAAGGGTAAAAATCACAACAACTAAGAGAAGAAAAGATTCAGTACCAGTCACATAACATGTGACACTAGTCATCTTTCATTGATTACAAAAAAAAAAAAAAACTGCAAATGTTCTTGAATATGTATAACATATTAAATGCATTTTTGTTTATATCAGTAATATACGTTACTAAGTAATATAAAAGAATGATTTAAATTATTCAGTGTACTTATTTCTAAAATTTGTTAATGGGTCAAAGAAGTGGTTAAATTTCAAAGGTAAAATAAAATCTTATTTTTTGACGTACGGCAACATTTTACTTTACACTTCACAACAGTAATATATGTCACTAAATAATATAAAAGAAGGTTCTAAATTATTAGGAAGTGTGCTTATTGCTAAAGTTTGTTAAAGGATCAGAGAAGTGGTTAAATTTCAAAGGTAAAATAAAAATCTTATTTTTTGACGTACGGCAACACTTTGAATACCGAATAAACTGAGGAAGATAAATTAAATGTCTTATGGTTAGAGAAACGGCATTGTTTGTGTATATGTATATACAGATATAACTCATAATAATTTAAATTCAAACTAAAATTAATTAAAAGTAAATTAAAAAGCCTATGACTTGCGTTAAAGCTACAAAGTAATAAACCAATAATTCTTAATAATTTACGATAAGAAAACTTTCCTATATCCTCTCCAAAATACAGAAATTCAATTTAAAACCATGAAAAAAAAAAGGTTTTAGTCAGAATTTTAACTAGTATTTTAAAATTAATATTTTCTAAACCTCCTTTGCTTTAAAAACATAAAAATCTGCTAAGAAAAATCTTTAATCGCAAAAAGACCAAAATCAAAAGTAAAAATGTTAAGCATTGAAAAAGTAGCTATTGTCATTAATCGCAGATTAATCGACTTATCAAGGGGATAAACCAATCTACCATCAATTAACAAAAACTAAATTAAGAGAGAGTGTTTCATCTTACTTCCAAGTAAGCGTCAAATTACTTGCTAGATCCAAATCAGAAGTCACAATTAATACTCAATCCAAATAAAGACATTAGTCCATTTAACCCAAAAGAATCCTGTTATGAGAAATAAATAGCAAATAATCTTTAAAATTAAAGTTTCTCACGAAGAACACAACTAAACTGAACGGGATGATTACTTTAGAAGACATATCCCCTACACTCTCATTTTCAAACTCAAATACAAAAGTAAAAACAAAAGTGTACATTTTAGAACATTAAAGAGTAATTCAAAATCACAAGAAGATCAAAAATGATATAATCCTTAAAGTTTAAACCAAGTAGTTAGTTAGAAATTTAAAGATCAAACTGGTAAGCTAAATTAACAAATTTGCCTGCAAAATTTTTAAAGCGAAATGGCTGGAAATGCTAGTCTGGATGGAAGTAATGGAAGTAAAAGGGTTGTCGTAAAGTGTAGTTTTCTATTTAAGAAAGTTTAGCCTAAATTCACTAGGAAACTGGAAAGATTTTTGGAGATTATACATAGAGAATAGGCTTTTACTAAAATAGCGCTAAAAGCTGCTATTAGAATATAAATTCAAAATAAAAGTAATTAAAATAAATTAAAAAGCTTATGATTTGCGCTAAAGCTGCAAAATAATAAACCTATAATTCATAATAATTATATATACAGATATAATATATAATTTCGTTGATACGTCGATAGAACTTAGTTTGGCTAGAGAAGATGAAACCGATTAGTGTTTACCGAGAAAAAAGCTGCGTAGATTATGACTGGAGAGAAAATCACAAGTGGCTTGATAATTAAAACATCATTTTAGTTTGAACAGGAACAATTCTTCAGAAATACAAAAATTGGTACAACACTAGGGATGCTAAACGAGCCCCATAATTTCCTGATATATATATATATATATATTATAAATTCAAAATGAAGTAATTAAAAGTAAATTAAAAAGCCCAAAACTTGCGCTAAAGCAGTATGTATATATATATATATATGCAGTTTACATTTTAGATAACCGAAAAGAAGCTTAGCGAAGAGACGTGTTTTTCCTAGACGGCAGCAGGCAAAAAAGTTATGTGTATTGAGTAGTTGTTTAGCTCAGTGTTGGGTTCGGAGTATTAAGGTATCTTCGCTCTAGTTTCATTCTTTAGATGCGCTTTGCATTGAGTTCTGTTTAACGTTCTTAGTACTTTCAGGTGTAACTACTGATCGTTCTCTGTGATACTGTGTAGAGCAGTACGAGTAGTTTGTGGAAAGTTCCAGAACTGTGAAGTGTTTCTTTTGATAAAATGGGAACTGTGAAGTGCTCCTTTTGAAATTGCGTTTCGACCGATCATAATACTAAGAATCAGGGCATGTATGAAAGCGAGAAGAAAACAAAATAAAGGTCTTAGCGTTTTGCGCAGTAGTAAAGCATGCCAAGGGGCTCGGATGGTAAATACTACCTGCAGAAGATTCTTTTCATTTTTCATGTGCCAATTTCCTAGGCATTATCATGTTTTGTAAAGTGAGGAATTTTACGTGTTAATTTAAAATAATACACCTCCTTCGTGGCGAAATAAAGCTAAGCTTGATTTTGAAATCAAAGTGTTTCTTAGAACTTTATAGTCTTTTTACTTAAAAACTTACTTTTTTAATATAGCTATTTTAAAGGAAAGGGGATTGTAATCGCGAAAAATTTCGGGTAACTATTTCAACGAAAATACCCATTTTGACGAATGCAGTTTAGCGATGTTTTTGTTTGAATCTGAACGTAAGGGGAGAAAAAAGGACTCTTTTTTTTCCTAAAAAATTATAAAACTGATTTAAAGTGGATTCCGAAGAGATTTTTTTTTGTGGCGTCTGTGCATACGTACGTATGTATGTATTTATCTCGCGTAACTCAAAAACGAGTGGCCTCAGAATGTTGAAATTTCGTACATAGGGCTGCTATAACATGTAGATGTGCATCTACTATTTTGGTTGTATTCTGCGCACCAAAAGTATATGAATATATGCATATATATATATCCACTCTGTTATTCGGCTCAGTGAGCTCAGTTTCTTTATTCTTATATGTTTGTAAATTATGCATTTTTTGCTTTAAAAAGGATTGAATTATGTTGTTCTTATCTTCCGGTTAAGGTTTTTATGCTTTTAGTTAACGTGCATGTTATAATTGCAGAATTAGCAACAATTATAAAAGTTGTTTAAGTGCGGCTAAGCCCAATTTTTTTGGCCATAGCGGCCATATTTGTTTACATTTGAAACTTAGCAGAATAGTGGATTTGTTGCCAATCTAGAGAAACTAAGCTTTTCAATAACAAAGATCTTCTTTTATTCTTTCTGCTTTTATTATTGCGAATTAAATTATGCTTAATCCATTCTGGAATTTACTCGAGGAAACAAGTGTTTAAGATTTACTTCGTAATTTTTAATATAGATATTTTGAGTTTTTATGTACTTTTGCCTTGTCGCCAAGTGAGATCTGAATTAATTGAATCAGAAATACTGAGTCGGCTGTGAAAAACTGTTTCTTTTTCTTTTTTAAAATTTTTTTTATACATCGTTTTAGATTTATCATAGTATTTGAATAGAACATGTGGCAACGATTAGATAATTTATCAGATGATATACATAATTTTTATGCATTCTGAGTTATAAAACGAAGGATATGTAACACTGTTAAGTGAACCTAGCACTAGAGTGTAGCTATGGTAAACAAATATAGTGAATTTTAAAGAGTAAGTTTGTTTTATTGCAGTTTATGCGCTATTGACGAAGTAGATTTAGTTCAATCCAATAAGTTTAAATGAAATGCAAAATGCGCGTAATTTAATATTGTGTACAAAGAAATCATGTGGTGTACACATCAGAATTTATAATTCGTCTTTTAAATTTCATTCGGCGTCTTTTCAAGTAGTAATTTATCCCCCCTCAATCCTCCTCCGCTCAAAAAAAAAAGTGGAAAAAAGAAAAACTAATTTAAATATTATTCTTTACAAATTCGTGATACGGGTCAATATTATCAAAAACCATTTACTACTCTTTCAAATTTTTGTAAGCAGATTTTTCTACTTTAGTGTTAGAACTGCTTGTAGAATAGATACTGTGCTTAAAAAATCGAACAAACTACTAGTTTGTTTTTAACGAGCAGAAACTTTTGTTGACATTATAATTATTTTCATAAAAACTGTAAAGCAAATATCATTCCGATGACCCAAATACTTCAGAAAACAACTTTGTGAAAAATTTTGGCCTAAGAACAAAATCTTTTAAAGATTATCTTACATTAAAAAACAGCGAATGCTTGTACCGTGGGCTTAGTCAGCTGATCAACGTTCACGTTTACAGAGTGTTAAGTGTTGCCAAACCTTTTTTGTATTCCCTGTACTATTTATATTTGGAACGTAAATTGCTGAAAGTGTCCAACTGATTCGCTTCGGATATCTTCACCTGTAAAAATTATTACTGTTTGGCGTTGTAAAGCAGGTTCCAAATTTTTGTTTAGTTTTTTTTTCTGTTCTGGTGCTTTTTTTCACGAAGTTTACACGAAGTGTTCATACACAAAAATACTAACTCAGCATCTGAGAAGATTAAAAAGTATCAAAATGTTCAATTTAGTTATATTTTGTTTCAAAGCTGTAAATGGCAATGATTTGCAAAATGGAATCCTAATTCTTAAAACTTCTATTTTGAAAAACAGGTAAGATGTTACTTTTATATATTTAATATCGTGGATTTTAAGATTCCAGTAATACAATCCATGGAATCCATATCACTTCAACGTGTACATTTAAATTTTAAGGCATATTTTACGATCGTATAACCTTACAAGTATATATTTAAAATTGCTATACAGAATGGGTATAATAGTACTACGTATACTAAACTGCAAAATATGCTGGGCTGCAGAAAGGATAAGAACTGCAAAGTACAGTGTAATGGTTAGTTATCTTACAAATGGATAGATATGGAGTTAATGGTGCGACTGCGTAACATTCATATGGGCTGTTGTGCAGTAGCTCATGATATGTTTAAGTTTGTTCAATGCTGATCTATTTTCTAGAACGCTAGCTGTCCATACCGGCCAGTGCTCATGAGAAGGTTTGCGTAAGTGGAAGCCTGCGGTATTCCTACATTCAAATGCAAAGTGGTCTGGATCACCTTCACCACCACACTCACAATTATTAGAATTACTGAGTTTAAAGCGATGCAAGTATGATGGAAAAGGCCATGTCCAGTGAGGAACTGGGGGAGAAACGACGAGTTACTCCTTATGTCTACGCTGACTTTTGGGAAGTACCGATACAGCCTTCTACCCGTGTTTGCCATATTCCATCGCGCTTGCCATTTAGATATTAGTTGTCTGCACGTCTTTCTTTTCAGAAAGGAAACAGGAAATGCCATAGTCTGCTCCCTACTTGACACATTATTAGCTGCCTCTTTTGCTAACATATCAGCGTGTTCATTGCCCTGGATTCCTGTATGGGCACGCACCTAGAATAAGATAGGTCTAGGACCTAGGTGTCTTTTCAGCAGCATTCTCTATATATTTTGAACTAAAGGATTTCTGCTGTGAGTTTCTGCTATTGTAGAGAGACTTGAAGCTGAATCACTATATATGATGGTGCTACATTTAGAATGTTGGAAAGCATAGCGAATGGCTGCTTGTAGAGAAGTCACGTTTTTTCCAGCTATGAATTATATCACTCTTTATCATTAAACCGTAGCTACTCCCCGTACCGCTTTCGAGCCGTCCGCGTACATGGCCATATCATACTCTTCGTGCAGTGTAGTTTGAGGGATCAGTCTTTCTAGGTCAAAGCTCGCCGGGTGGTACCAATTAATTGCATTGTGTTTTTCGTAGTCTGCATATATGTAAATTTTATCCCATAGCCTAGACGAAATGTTCATCCGAACGACGTGTGTTACAGCCGCCTCTCTTTCAACTATTAGGTCTATCGCAGGTATTCCGGCTATGACCTGTAGTGCTGCAGTCGATGTGGTTCTATAAGCTCTACATATCATTAAGAGCTGCTGACGCTGCATAGATAGAGACTGCGCTTCGTTTGTTCCGTTAGGTTCGTGCCCCATGCAGATGAGCCATATAGAACCACCTTCTCTGTTGCTACCTTATACCACAGTTTAAGAAGTTTTGTAGGCATTCGCCATTTGAGTGAAGTGGTGCGCTGCATTGCATTTGTGAGAGTGCTCAGCCTCTGTTTCAGGTTTTTGAAATGTGGCTTCCAAGACAACTTATTATTTATAGTCAGCCCGAGGTACTTCAGTTGCTGGACTTCTTTTATTCGTAAGCCTTGAAGTCTGAGGCTGGGATTTTTCTTTAGGGCGCTTATGCGTCCAATCACCATTGTCTGTGTTTTATCAACTGAAATTGTTAGTTTGTGCTTCTTGGTCTTCTCACCAAAGATATTAAGACATGCTTGTGCTCTGTTAGTTACATCATTTCTGCCTGCAACTACAAGCAGGAAATCATCTGCATAAGCAATGAGCCTGGTCTGTTCGAGGTTTTCAAAGCAGTCAAACACTGAATTGGCAGCAAGGCTCCATGGAATAGGATCTAGACAGGATCCTTGAGGGCAGCCCTCTGTAATGGTCTTTGTAATAACATCTTTGTTCATAGGAATTTGCACTCTCCTATCTTGAAGGTAGCTGCGGACAATGTCAGTTAATGTACCAGGGCATCCTATAGACACCAAACTGTGGATCCCATCTAGCTACCACAGCGTGTCAAAAGCACTTTTATATCAAGGGATATGACTATGCTGTGCATGTTCAGTCTTCTGTTGTTGACTAAAGTTGTTTTAAGATCATAAAGAGCAGCTTAGTTGATTTGCCGAACCTAAAGCCATATTACTGTATGATTTTTTTGTGTGGCTAGATAATAATTAAGTCTAGTCAGAACCACTCTTTCGAAGACTTTACCGAGTGCAGGAAGAAGGCAGACTGGATGATAGGAAGTTGAGACATTCGGATTTTTTCCATTTTTCAGAAACAAGGCCACTTCTATTGTTTTATTGCCTTTCGGAAAGTATTTGAGTTTCCAGCAGGTTTGCATCACTGCTTTCATGAGCTCAGGGAATTTTTGTGGAGGACCTTTATAATGATATCATCTACCCCATCTGGACCTGGAGCTTTCTTTGGAGCCAGGGCATTAATGATTCTTGGTAGCTCTGCTTCAGTCGGGGAACATTCGCTGTCAAATCTTTTTCTCCAGTCCTTTACCTCAAATTGAAACCTGACTTCTCTCTGTCTCTCGGAGTAATCTTCGGGAAGCTCATCCTGAAAGATGGTTTCTAGTACATGCTGTACTACTTCTATACTGGAACTTGCTGTAGGCATGAGAACCATTGTGAGATCGGTAGGGCGAAAAACCTGTTCAGTTGCAATTTTGAATGCAGGACCATACTGCTTAGCAGTATTTGTACAATATTTGCGCCATGAAGTATGTTTGGCATTTAGTATACTGCGTTTATAAAGAGCCAGGGCTTTCTTGTATTGCTGTATTCTTATTTCACTGGCGACTGAAAACGAGGGTTGAACATTGTGCATGACAGGTACATCAGTTAAGCAATTTAAAGCATTATTTGATTCGTTAGAGAATCAGGGATTACTAATTATTAATAATATGCTAATTCCAAACCTGAATTTGAACCTTTTTCTTAATGACAATCAGAAGTTTGAATATTTTTATTGATAATAAGAGTAGGTTAAACTGAAATTATGAATGGAATTTCTCTTCCCCCCGTTTTTAAATTTTTTGAATTAATTTTTATTAGCCCAAAAGGACGTTAGTCCGAATGGACTATTAATCTCGAAAAGGGATTTTGCGTCATCTACCATAAGCGGTTGCCACTAAATATGATCACTCTGTATTATTTTTAAAGAAATTAAAATAATGAAGAATCTGCATGTATGTATGCATGTTCCACGCACTGTGAAAAAATAGTGCCATCAAAATTTGAATAACGTAGTCTTTTACCCGAAAGTGTGCATCTGGAAAGTCGAATTTTGTATTTCGAATTTTGTTTCATATTTTTTAAACCTTGAATGAATTTTTGATTAACAATAAACCATCTGAAAGCGAGTAACACTGTACAGAATAAAATATCCTTATCTCCAGCACGCGTGACTGTTTGCCGGAAATTCTAGAGATATGTTATTTTTAAATATTTTGTGCTACTTTATGTTGAATTGAATTTTATGTGGCGTAAGTGCGAAGAACTTGATATTTAATAAATAAAGTTAACACACAAAACAATAATAAGAACATAAAAAAAAGTTTTGCAAACTATCTTAGAAAACGGAACATTGATATGATGAATTGAGTAAAGAATGAAAAAAAAAATGGAAAACTGAATGGAAACACTTAACACCACATTGTTAATTCTGAACGTATACTGCTATGCTTCTTTTAAGATTTTTGAATTTTTTTTTTTTTTTGTTGAATTGTGTATGTCTTAAGTGTGAAGAAAATGATGCTTAATAATAAAGCTAAGAAGAAATGGGTTAGCAGGAGGGAGTGCAACAGCAGACTGGTGAACTGCGAGCTCAGCGAGAGCTTAAAAAACCTTAACAAATCCTTCTGGGTGATCGTAAAAATTCCTTATTGGCGCAATAACTGAAAGTTTTGAACATCCTTGTTTTGAATGAGACAGCAAGTTTTCGTTTTAATTATTTAGTCACAAAATGTCTTCTTTATATATTTATTCTTATTATGCATGTGTAAGTGTATATATATAAGTGAATTCATGTTATAAGGTATTTTCTTTCTCCTTTCAGTATGCCTTCGTGGTGTGGCGATTAGTAAACTCGGAACGTATCGAGAAGTCCAGGTTCAAATCCTGGCGAGGGCATTGTTCATTTTTCACGTCTCCTGTTTAAAATAACTTAATGTCTCTACGAAGTGGCGCTCGAACTAAAAAGTAGTGAATGATGATTCTTCACCACCAGGATATTGGAATTGGGTCCCCTAATTCCCAGTCGCCCTTTAAAAGGGGGAGCATATAAGGTACTTTCTCTTTCCTTTCAGCATGCCTTTGTGGTGTAACGATTAGCACACTTAGCTCGCATTCGAGAAATCCACGTTCAAGTCCCTGTGAGGACATTGCTAGTTTTTCATGTCTCGTGCTTAAAATAACGTAATGTCTCTACAGTGTGGGCGTACATACACACAAGCTAGTATGCTGTATTCTCACTGGACAATTTACATAACTTTTACCACACTAATTATAATGTAAGTTAGAAATCCAGTATTCATAATATCAGACTTCTGTAGAACGTTATATGACTCCGTTTCAAGATCACTTCTAACTAGACGAAAGGAAATCTTAATTCTATACATTATCATTCAATAAAGAACTTGACTTTCTAGTTTGTTTCCCAGCATTTCTTTTAAATGCAAAATGCTGCTTATCAACATATTTAAACATGCTGCAACCGTAGATGTAGACAGTAATTATGCCTTTTCATTTGGTTGTCACAAATTTTGCTTGTGATGTTCTTCTTCGAATTGCAGGAGAGAAGATGTATGTTATTTATTACATCTTTTGGCATGAATTCTGTAATATATGATAATTAAGAGCTATAAACTGTTAAAGAAATATTTTTAAGGGAACTCGACTTCCGCTTTCTTTGGCGGCGACGATTCCTAGTTTTCATTCACTTGTTGCTGTTGTTTTTTCATGTCCTTCTATTTGGATTTACATAATTGCGGGGCTCCGGTTAATTAAAATTGTCTTCATGTAAGAAAAGATGCTAATCCTCTAATGATACACAGTTAAGCAGGCAATAAAATTAGTTCGATTCCAGTTTTTTGCTTTTTTTTTTTGTTATATTACTATTATTACTGCTTTACTTGAGACAATTTGGCTTGTAACTGCACAGCTGCGGTTTAGTAGATGATATAGACAACCAATGAATAGTGAATTTATTCCTTTTAAGATAGTTATTACAGGTTGTAATGTTAATGTCAATATCAGTGATAATTCCAGTGCAAGGATGTCGAAACTTTCTATGATTATAAGTTTCAAAAAGCGCAAGATTGGAGGAGAAATCACTTAAATAGAGATGCAGCAAGAAAGTAGAAACTGCTGTTATATATAAAATGTTCGAAATATTTTGCCCTCAAAATATTTGAGCTCACAAGAGAGCTCGATTGCAGCGCCATCTTACTGTCTTCTATTGAAATAGCGTTTATTTATGTTTATTTACGTTATTTATGTTAAAACAGCGTTTATTTAAGTCTTTTTTTTTTAAAATAATTGTTTGTTATTTATGTTTAATGTCTCGCTTAATCGGAACCTAGTTTAACTGAAAAATTAAGAAATAAATAAATATTTTACAATAAAAAAGTGAGTGACTCAGAATTACAGATCTGAGAAGTTTATTCGATAAATAACTTTTGAATAACAATGCTCACTGCTGGATAATGAGATAAGATTTATTTTAGCTAGTATGTTATTTTTATGATAATTATTTTCTGTACATTCTTCTTACTACAATGTTGACCAGAATTAAAATCAGTATGAATTTAAATAATGAGCGTATCTGAAATTCAGTGTCAGTGATATGGCAACTATCTAATACTATTACCCAGCTGATAGAAGAAAGCGTCTAGTTAACCGATTTTGGACTTCATGGATGAATTTTCGGTTTTGTTGTTAGAATCTCCGTTATCTACTGCCGAGTCATTTAGTAATTAAAATTTCGGTTATATGTTGAGTGTATTTATGTAAAGCAATTACTTAGCAAGTAGCGGCGGCTCGTATTTATCAATTTTTACTTACACGGCAAGACTTAGTTTTAATAAAACTTTTAGTAAAGTTTAGCTCTTAGCTCTGTTAATGAAGTTTAATTTCTCTTCTGTTTCTTCGTTAAGTTAATAATCCAACAGATCACGGACTGTGTAGTTCAAGTGTAGTTTATTAGTTAATTAGGTTTAAGCTTAGAATGCTAATTAAAAATTTGCTTGTGTTAAAACATTTATCTAGAAATTGCAAAGATACGAGAAACAAAAACGTCAAAACGTCAAAGATTCTAATAAATGACTAATAATTCTAATAAAAATATTCAGTGCTGTAATATATCATGTTAGAAATATCGTAGGATTTTATGTTAATTTACTCGTTATTATGATTTGAACCTTAAATTTAACTTCTTTCTGCTGTTCTTATCAGAATGCAAATTAGTTGTGCAATTAAGCCGAGGGTTTGAATGCTTTAGAATGAGAGCTTCTGGCAGCCTCGCTTTGCAATAATGTACTATTGCCAGCTCTGTTAAAAGTTATTTCGGCTTTAGCTATTCGACGTTTACAACACGCGCCGTTGATTATCTTGAGCCAGCTTTAGCACTCTATTTTATGTGTATTCTCAGAATACATTACCTGCACTTGAATTTAACGTTATCTTCTGTTAATTCAAACTCAAAGAAGAAGGCATTTAGTAAATATATCATCAAACAAAGACACTTAGTCAGGCAAGTTACAAAGTTAATGAATAAACTATCAGATATAGCCACAGACCTGTGTCAAGTGCCCTAACATCTCAGGACCTTCTTAGAAACCAGTACTTGTATCAAAAATACGCATTAGAAGCAAATATGATGTCAAGCATTACTGTCAAGTATTAGCAAGTAGTATGTTAAGTATTATATCATGGCAAGGATGTATTAAGTATTGTATTATGTCAAGTATTGGCAAGTATTATGTCAAGTAAATGGCTATTTTAATCTTCTTACAACTTAGGCATTTGCTTCTGACCTAAGCGATAATTTGCTTTTCAGTCTAGTAAGGTCTGCATTGACATTGAGATAATCTTCTTCTAGACGTAGCAGAGCCCTACAACATCTTTTACTAATTATAACAATGGTGCAAGGAACGTCTAAACTACCATTTTATATAACTGGTAATTTTTATGTACATTGGAAAATACATGCCCTGGTCAGTGAATTAGAAACCTTTGAGATTTCATTTGAATGCCTGATAGGGATGAAGTATGCAATTTTTTTATGACGTGGATTACACGTGGTTAGAATGTTAGTATGAAGTAAAATGGGAAAAACGACAGATCTTTCACCATTTGGGAAAAGGGCTTAGTATTGGTGCCCATTTAGCAGAGGCCTCGATTTAGCAAATCTCACTGAGTTCTCAGCAGCTATATCAAAGGTCTTCAGAAGTCGGAATCAGAACCCACAGTCCAACTCTAGAAGGTGTAACTGCGGTTCGAGCACAGTTTTCTAAGACAATGATCGGCCCCGTTTCCGACAAATTGTATGGCAGAACGGGGACTTTACTGTGCTTCAACTGAGATAGAACGCCAACCAAGGCTCTTACCAACAGATTTCAGCTCGAACCATGCGCAGAGAATTGCAGAGGATAGGATCATATAGTCAGCTGTTTGTGAGAAAAACATTCATTTTTTGCCCGGCATGCAAGAATTCATTTGCAGTGACGTCGGAAGGATACGGGTAATGTGGTCGGATGAATCACGCTATACCTTATATTTCACTAATGGAAGACGTATAATTTGGCAAGAACTCCATGAAGCCATGAAGCCATCTTGTCTTACTTGCTCTGTGCAACAACACCTTTTGCACGGATAATTGTTCTGATTCGTTTGAGATCGAGTCTATATGCTTCTAGAGTGCATTTACGTCCAGAAATATTTACGTCTAGAGAATATGAGGATCTGATGAGAGTATCATGATATGAGGCATGTTCTGCTGACATGCAAATGGTGCCTTGGTGTTCGTCGAGGGTAAACAAACAGCTATGAGATACCTAGATATAATGGCAGATCAAATGCACTCTGCAATGTTGCATTTTTACTCTGATGGCGACGGATACTTCATGGACGATAATGCAACTATACATGGTGCCAGAAGTGTTCAAAACTGGTTCGCTGAACATCAGTATGACTTCCAACACCTTCTCTGGCCACCGCATTGCCCAGATCTTAATCCCATAAATGTGTGAGATATGGTGGAAAGACGCATCCGACAGCACTCTCCTCTTCTATCTAATTTACAAGATTTAAAAAGCTGCGTAGCCAATGCATGATATTCTCCGGACGTAAATGCACTCCAGAAGCAAATAGACTCGATTCCAGACGAATCAGAGCAATTATCAGTGCAAAAGGTAGTCTAATAAAATATTGATCTTGGGTTTCTATTTGATTGGCTAGTGTGTGTATATGACATTATAAAACATATTTTAGATGCATTATAAATTATATTAATTAGGTATTAAAAAGTGTAGATCATTTTGTTCAGAAATATTCAACCTGTTTCTCGCTTTCTGCTTTGCAGAAAATGTCAAAAAGGCAGCTTTTTGAGTAATGCTGACTTTGCAGCAAGCTTTAGTCAAAGTTATTGCTTTGACTAAAGCCTTATTCCGTTGGGCAAAAGAGAGAAAAGTGAAGCATGTTGGTTTGGTAACAACTTTAATTTTGACATATTTCTCTCCGATGACTCTTAAACTTGAAAAGTTAGCGTAGTTATTTGTTTTTAATAAAATCCGACTTATTTGCATGATAAACTTTTATACCAATAAATAATTAATTATAAATTTTGTTCATGTATTTGTTGTAATCAATGGGATTTTGAATATGCTGATCAGCTGCTGGTGCATTTCGGCTATCGACCCACAGTCGAACCTTTGATCATCATGGACCTCCATCAAAATTTCAGCTACCCCATGGACTTCAAATCGACGCCATTGGGAACCCCTGATGTACAGTATTTCATTCATGTAATGTACATATTTCACTCAATGTATTTGTACTTTAATATTAAACAGTGTTATAGTAATAAAAATATGGTTTCCTGATACGAACGGATTAATTATATCCGCTTTATTTCTTATTGGAAAAATTCATTTGATATACATTCAGTCTGGTGTAATTTCAAGGATCTTGAAAGTATTTATGACGGATATAGGGGGGTAGCACTATATTTCTGTTCAAGAGAAAATTTTATTTTATGCATGTATGCCAAGTTGCTAGTCTGGTTAGGCTGAATAAGGCAAAGCATTGGAAGACTATCATTTAAGGTAAAGGAGGCCTTCGGGGAGGACTTTCTAAGAAAAACTGACTGATATTCAAGTTAATGGTAAAAA
>KK117865.1:139635-159579 GCA_000611955.2 Stegodyphus mimosarum | reverse complement strand
ATAGCAGTAGGAATAAGTTCGATCTTGTGTGTACCTACTCGGGCTGGTTGCACTGGACGTGTAAATAATGTTTGGTATTTCCTCAGTAGCCCTAAAAGTCTACTCCTTTGGACCGAATCTAAATTAGACATTTCTAATCCTTCCAGAGATTCAGAAAAAGCTTTTCCTCCCTTGTTGACAGGTGTAGATTCAATTTCGCCAAACTCTTCTTCTCCCTCCAAGATAACATTTACTGCTTGAGATCTAACTACATAAGGTCTAATCTTATTCTGATGAACATGCCTTTTGGTTCCATCGGGCATTCGTACTACAAAAGAGTGAGGACTTTTCTGTTCCAATATATTTGCAGGACCCTGCCATCTAGCGTAAAGCTTATTATTAGAATCGGGAATCAAGACTATCACCTTATCTCCCACCTTAAACGTTTTTACGGTAGATCTTAAATTATGATAGTGTGCTGTCCTCTCTTGTTGAATTTCAGCTGTGAGCTTTGCCTGCTCCGCTGCCTTCTCAAACCTAGCCTTTAGATTTTGTAAATATGTATAAACAGGAGTTGCATCTAATTGTAAATTTTCATGTTTTCCTGTCCATGATGATTTTAATATCGACAAAGGTCCTTGAGGTGTCCTGCCGTACATTAGTTGAAATGGAGCCACCCCAGTTGTTGAGTTGGGTACTTCTCTATAGGCCCACAACACATAAGGAATTTGCAAATGCCACCCCCTACCTTCTTCTCTGATGACATGATGCAACATTCTTTTTAAAGTACCATTAAATCGTTCAACTAATCCATTAGATTGAGGATACCCAGGGGTCGAAAACTTAGGACTGGCCCCTATTCGTCTCTCAAATTCTTGAGTCAAATCTGCTTTAAAGTTTGTTCCATTGTCACATGCAATTACATTTGGAATACCCGTTCTTGAAAAAATATGTAATAACTCCTCACAAGTCGACTTGGCAGAGAGGCTAGTTAGGGGTATTGCTTCTGCCCATCTGGTATGCTGATCAACTAAGCATAATATATACTTATGCCCCTTAGAGCTGGGAGGATCAATCGGACCTATCACATCAATGTTTACAATTTGGAAGGGCAGATCTGGCCTCGTTACTGGGGTGATTGGTGTCCTATCAACAGTTTTAATTGGTCTAGTCAACTGGCACTCTTTACACGCCTCGCAAAATTTCTGGACGTCTAACCTCAGACCTTCCCAATAGAAAGAGTATCTAATTCTCTCCACAGTCTTCTTTACCCCCATGTGGCCACTAAACACCGAGCAATGTGCTAACTGCAAGACTTCCTCCCTTCGACTCTTAGGTACAACTAATTGTCCCACGCTTTCCCCAAGAATTTTGTCCTTATGAAAGAGAAAGTTATCCACTGTATAATAATTCCCCTTTCCTTTTTGAGCATTCTCCCATGCTCCTGCCAGAGATTCACAAGTCTCCTGCTCTCTTCTAAAAATATCCGCTGTACATAGTCTTCCTGACTGAGGTTCTTGGCTTTCACTTGATTCCACCTTTTCTTTCTCATCGAGATTCCTTCCCACACTAGTGTTTCTTTCTAGTTTCCCTGTGTTTACCTTCACAGACTTTTCATTTCTCCTAACCTCTGGGATGTTTGTGGTTTCTTCAGGTAAGTTCTCTACCACCTCACCTGTGTCATGTAACTGACCCCCTAACATGGTGAATACTTCCGGAGGAAGCAACACATCCTCTGCTAGAGATTCTGCAACTGCACACAAAATCTCTTGATGTGTGACACTGGAACTTTCTCCTACAGTGATACCCAGTGGAATGTTTACCAAAGGGCATTTAACAGCTGGACCAAATATACCCTTCAAATATATGCTCGATCCTTCCTCCAGTTGGAGATTTTTGGTTAACTCCTTTTTAACCACCGTAATTTCTGTTCCTGAATCAACGAGGGCCTCCCCTATTGTTCCATTCACACTAATAGGAACCCTTTTCAACTTACACAGCTTATAGTTGTTTACATTCCCTGGCTTCCCCAAAGGATCCACACGAGCTACCACAACTTTGTCCGCTAGGATATCATTATCCTGACCTTTTTTTACCCAGTTTACCCTAGCTTTATCCTTTTCCTCATTTCGGTTATACTGCCTAGAACCTTTAATCTGAGGACAGTTCCTTTTAAAATGCGAAGCTGAACCACATACAAAACATGTTAAACCTTTAACATTCCCTGTGTTTTTCCCTATGGTTTCTGACTCATGCCGACCGCTTCGTCTCTCTTCGACCTTAGGTTTCTCACCTATTACCTCATTTAGCATCTTAGTTTCACAAGCTTCCCTACGTACGTTGTAGGACTTCCCTTTAGCCGCAAAGAATATGTCACACTCCTTTCCAAGCTCTCTTGGCTTGAACCACGAGTCTCCCTGCCTTATACCTATGTGTACTGCAGTTTCTGTATCAAGGGTCTGGTAGATTTTGTCCGCTACCACCAACTGATTAAGACCTTCAAAGTCTGTCACCCCCCTTGATTTCACATAATTTTCCCACATGGCAGTAACTCTAGTAGAAAACTGGACAAAGGTCTCTTCTGAACTTCGTCTTGCTTTCCTGAAATTCTCCAGGCATACCTGAGGTGACGGTTTGAATTCTTTCAACACAGTTTCCTTTATTACTTCATAATTCCCATACTTATCCTCCCTTATCAATGTTAATAAATTTGCCGCTTTATCTCCCAAAAGGTAAATCAAAATTTTGGCCTTATACTCATCAGGGACACTTTCATTGATATAAGCTCTTTCTAAACTGGAGAAGAAATAGTCCCAGCCATCTGCTCTACTTGGAACCTTTACTGTCAATAACCTGATTGTTCTCGTTAACTCTTCTACTGATCTTTCCTTCCCATTCTCCCCCCGTTCGGGTGTGGTACTCCTATTCAAGTAACGATCCTGACAATCTACCTTATACTTCTCAATGGCAATCCTCTCCTCTGCCTCTAACTTTAGTTTATATTCCCTTTCTTGTCTGTCGCGTTCTTCTTTTCTTTCTACTCTTTCGCGTTCTTTTTCTCTTTCTTCCCTTTCCTTCTCCTCCTTTGCCTCCCTATCTGTAATGATAACACTCAGAAGGTCCTTTGCTACCTGCTCCTCATAGCTTTCACTAGCAAGAATTTTTTCCCTCAAGTCCAAAATTCTAAATGTAGGCAACACTTCAACACCAAACTCTTGTGCAAGGGCGACTAGATCAGCCTTTCTATGTTTGGTCAAAAATGACATTATGGGACTTTATGTTCAACTTAATTAAAATAACAGAAAATCAAAACTGAATCTCTGTACATAAAATTTTACATCAAGTCTTGAACTTCTAGTGAATCATAAACACCTGGTATCTGCATTAAATATGCACAACATCCAAATATTCAATCAAATAAAATAAAAAAAATTAATGAGTATATATAAGCAATCAAAAATTAATGAATGCATGAGAATTAATGCAATCATATCTCTTAAATAAAACACAAGCATTAGTTAAATTAATACTCATTCACTCATACAATAAAAGATAAATGCACTTTCAAAGTAATTCAAGTATCATATGATAATCACACTGATAATTCCTGTGTTATAAAATACTTCTTTAAGTGTACCGTTACATTAACAGCAAATGTTTCATAAAAAATGATAAATAATACACTTAAACGAGAGAACCTGGTAGAAGATAACTGTTCCACTTAATATGCTTCGCAGCATTCGTAAGGCATTTACTTGAGCTTTTTCCGAGTCGACAAATATGCATCCGACCAGCTGCCGCCACTGTCATGATCCTTGACCAATTCATCTCTTCGGGTTCGTTTTCATCCACTTATGAATGTTATTCGTCGACTCTATTCGCAGAAATAAAACTGGCACACTTATGAAGGTTTAACGATAACATGAACTATATTTTATTGAAATATATATATATATATTCTTTTCACAAAGTATTTTTTCCACAATTACATTAAAAACGCACAACTATTACATTTAACCTTTCAGTTCTTTTTAATAGTAACACATCCACTTCAAACTTTGGAATACAAAAAGAAATAAATTCAAAAATGTTTTACACGAGCCTCCGTCTTTCTCGCATCAAGCACGTTTTCTTCTTCTCGTAGCCAGATTTTGCTTTCTCTCCGCTTTTCAGATAGACAGTTTTTTTTTTCACACGAGAAGGCCGTTGGCTTAACTGATCTTTCATCAGGGCTTGGTTGGTAGCTTCCTCTTACCGAGCATGTACATGACAGGCTCCTTTCCTGTCATGTACATGTTAAGTAGGATTATTCTGTTCCCTATCATAATGTTTCCCTGTTAGTTTGCCCTATCATAATGTTTGGTATTTCCTCAGTAGCCCTAAAAGTCTACTCCTTTGGACCGAATCTAATCTGCTGCTATATGTTTCATGTTTTCCTGTCCATGATGATTCTAAGGTAGTTTGTAAAACTCGCACTAGTAGTTTTTCAAACCTCAGCTCTCAAAGTATTAGCTTCTCCATGTTAACTGAATTTTGTACATATTTGTTAATATTTCTTTTTTTTTATTAAACTTATTTGATGCTTCCTTTCACATTTCAAAATTTAGGTTCATTACAAATAAATTTGCTCATTTTTGTGATTTATTTTTAAAATTTGTATTTTTAAATAATTGTTATAAATTTTCGAAAAAATTTTAATTATAACCTATAAAAGTTTTAACATCATCTTAAAGTAGATGTATTTCTAATAACACCTGCAAAAAATTAGAGTTTTTATTCAAAAATTTCGAAGATATACGTGGATTTACATAGTGGCGCGTTTTATAATTTGTCATATTTGTTATCAGCAATAATAACACCAAAATGTGGTTCTGTTAAAATCATTTGAAAGTATGGACGATGACTTTTTTACCTCTCGTCTAAAATGAAAAAAAAGGAAAGAAAATAGTTTGCTATAAATTAAGAAGTTCGCCAATTGAATTATTCTTGTCGCAAACTGAAAAATGCGCCAAGATAAATTTTTGACATTCTCTGTAAATTTCGCACCAAATTTTAAAATAATATTTAGGCATAATTTGAGTCGTAGAATCGAAATACAGAAAAAAGATGGCATGTCATTTCAGAAAAAGTCCCATTTTGTCTCAAAATAAATATATTAGAGCAATGCTATATATAAATCCAGTATATGTTCCAAGTCGCGCTTTCGAGACATGAAAAACGCAGTTTGAATTTCGTCAATCGGCCCAATAGAATGGGAGATATAAAACTGTGCCCCCTCTTTTTTTTCGCAGTGTACGTACGGAAATTAAGATGAACGTAAAATATAAAACATAAATTTGATAATGTAACGATTCCAAATTCCCTTTAAATTTTTAGTATTTCTTTCTGCTTTTTAAATATAAATATTGCCACGTAACAAATTGAGAAAGTTGCATTAGATGTCCATCCTATTTTGCGCTTAGATTAAATGGTACGAAAAACACTCAAGAGCTTCTTGTCATATTTGACTCCTATTTCAGAAGCCACTGTGGGTAACTTAACTGTGGTTAACTCTTAAAAGACTGTGTAATAGACAACTCTTTATTCACGATTGTCGCCTTGTATGTACTTTTTACTCTACAACTAACATATTTCTATTGGTGACTTAAGTCCTTGCAGCAACATCACCCAGACGACAAAAACAAAAGATTAAAATTTTACTAGTTTATTTTTATGTTTGTAACTGGCAGATTCATCAAGGTAAATGGTATTGCCAATAAGACTTAACGCATTCCAGTCGCATGGTGAGATGCTGCCAGACTGAAAGGGCAGACCTTTCAGCAGAGAAGTTAAACAATATAAACGTCAAGTAGGCTTATTTGAAGTGACAGGCAAAGGAACCGCTGATGGAGGAATTTGTGAAGCCATTAGCAGTCTGAGCGATACTCGACAATTCTGGCAGCAGTTCAAGTCTCAGTGCAAAATAAAAGAGAGTCATATTTAAATTGTTGGTAAATATTGTAGTTTATGTAAAGATTAATTTACATTGAATTCAGTATTTCTATCGTCTCTATTAAAATGCTATAATCTTTGCGTTTAATGTTCAAAATATTAAAGGTATAACTTTAAAATTCCTGTCACATTCAGAATAATACAGAATTTTAAATTTAAATGCTGAATATTCAGATTATGAATCTATTTCTTTTTTTTTTTTTTCCATATTCGATTGTTAGTTTTGCGTACGATTTGGTGTACAAGAAAATTTCAGATGAAAATAGTTTAGAAAATATTAATTTAAATTCCCGTTGCCTATAATTATAAAACTGATAATATTTTGGCTTTATTAAGATTTTACTACCAAATTTTCGTCAAAAATATGGTAATTTGTAACCATATGGAAGGAAAATATTAATAAAAATCGTCAAATTTAAGCAAAAGTTAACCTTATGTTAGCTCTAATTTTATATACAATTCTGAGAGGTTTATAGCAGTCATTATAGCAAAGTTCCTTTTATTAAGAAATTTGAAGAAAAAGGGGCTCCGTATTTATGCACAATTTTAAATCTATGGTTACGAATTTCTTTATTATATGCGGCTTAAGTGTCTGTTTGTCGCCGATAGTTTATTGGTTGCTTGCGTAACTGTACTAGCCAATGGGGCTTTATAACAATAGTTATCATTGTTTTAATTAAATTATCATGGTATTTAAATATTTTTAATTCATACAATTGTTGCTTATTATGCATTTAACTATATTTACATATGAATTACGTAGAAACTTGCAAACGTTGAGAAATTAAAGGAGACGAAATCAAGTAACGAGGTGTGCATAGTACATCTCATCAGGTAAGTTTACCCAAACTTCTTTGCTAAATATCCTTTCGCGTAAAGAGTTTACAATTTTGCCCGATTTTACTCCGACATTGTATCTTAAACCGAATTTTCAGCTGAACGCAAATTTAGCGTATCAGGGGGAACCTGAGCATTTGTTTGCATTAGCAATCTTCTGTTTTTGAAATGGTTTACAACTGAACGCACATTGAGCGTGTCACGGGGACGGGAACATTTGTTTGCATCGGCAATCATCTGTTTTACATAAAAACTACGTCTTAACGTAATTTCTTTTAAGAATGCCTCCTAGAAAATACAGCACTGAAGAGGAGAGAAAAGGAGCTAAAGCTGCACAGAAACGGCTTTCTCGACAAAAAGAAACCACTGAGCAAAGAAAAAATGTACCGCCAGTGGTTTCCTTCATTGCACTCTACTTTAAGCAATTAAGCAAGTAGACGGAGGAGACCCCGTGGGGCAATAAGCAAAGGGGCGTCCTCGTTGCCTGCACTGGGTAATTCAGTTTGAATTAATAGACACCTTTGCACAAATAATTTTAATTACAATTTATAATATCTAGAACAGCTCTCATTTCGTACGACCACCGGGTTTTCTAGTTGTATATATGTAAATAATTACAGTGAAGTGATATGTAAATTGTAGTATCTCTTGTATAATGTAAATGAAAGGCTTCAAGAGTGAAAGCATCGTTGGAAGAAACAAGGTTAAAGGGGTAAGTCCACTTAATATTCAGGTGAATGTAGTGCCAAGATGACAATGGTTTTGATAACTAATTTTTCTCGCCAACTTGGGCAAGAAATCGCCTAAAGTTGTCAAAATTGGCGAGCATTTGGCAACATTTTGGTCCGATCCCTGTATAACTGTACTCTATGCGGCTCTATATAGCTGTAACTGTATATGCCTTCCAGTAATTTCGTGGAAATTTCTCGGCGGACGAAATGTACGAAGTTCTTTTTTACTCTCCTCTGAAATACGAAATTGCCCCTTTTCTACATACCTTTACTTCGCACCTAAGCTTGAGTGTTCGCCCAGCCGATCGGTGCAGAAAGACTTATCGGGTGCAAAACAAGACATCTGTGTAGTTTGTCTGTCTTCTAGGTGGACGAGGAAAAATTATACAAGATCGAAGAGAAGATCAGTTCTCAGTTTAGTTCAGAGTTTGCTCAGAGGATTAAGAATGTTGAGAGATCATCGTGTGAGCTTATGCATTTGAGGCGTTTTATACGATATTTATCGTCTTATGTTTAATGTTCTTTGTTTTTTTGAAGCGGTAACGATTGTTTGTGTTGTGCCATATTGGAATAGCTGTACGAGTATTTTTGTGAAAAGTTCCAAAGCTGTAAAGTATTTCTTTTGCGAAAATAAATTTTATCAAGCTATCATCGAGTCTATGTGCATACAATCCATTACGAACCTATACTCAAGTAACGCTTTTATCTCTTTAAGTTACAGCTTAAGAGTCTTGTGATATATATTTTGCTGAAGCAAAAGGGTTAAAACTCACGGTAATTCTGCGTTCTTTTCTTTTTTTCATACATTTGATTTGAATCATCCATTCATTCATTTCGTTTTAATTTAAATAGTTTGTTATTTCGATGCAATTAAAGATGTAACGTGAGCTTATAGTTGCTGAACTATAATTATAAATTAAAAAATTCTTCAGAGATTGCATTCTCTACAGAAATATTATATTGAAAACGAAAAGCATATTGCAAAAGCTTATTTAATGTTTTTGGTATTAAATTTCTATAATAAAGCTTTAAAAATACTTAGTTATTTAATAATTTAATAAAGAAAAATTAGAAGGTAATGCTTTACCTTAATATATTTCCTTCATTGTAGTTACAAATCAAATTTAAAAATATGATGCCCATAATTTTTTTAACTCTCTTTTGCCTTTAATTACCTGCCTCTTATATCTGTGCTTTACAGAAACAAAGTCTTTGAACGCATACACTCTGTATAGCTTGTATGAAATAAATTATTTGAAGGAGAAATGAATGAATGTTTTCGTACAATTGTCTATTCGTGAGTATGAATTGTAGAAATTATCCGAAAACATTTCTGCAATTTTGAATATCTCCCAACAATTTTATTATTCGATAAAAAATCGTTTCTTTCCAAATGGAACAAATTTCAGCAGTTTCTTATGTTCTAAAATGTGCCTTTTGTGTTTCGCTTTCAAAAATGATGCTATTGTGGCTTTATTATGCTAATCAATTAAAAATTGCGTGTTATTTATAACAACTATCAAAAACGTCCATTTTTGTTCCAAGTAAATAGTCATTGCCTTGAAAGCATTATACGAAAATATCATAAAAAAGGGATTTATACTTAGTCAGAAACTCCTTAAGTTTCAAAAGTAGCGTTTAAATGGGAAAATTTTAATGCGCCTATTTTAAAAGATGGATAGAACTTTTGTAAACTTAAAATACTTTTTCCATAAATTTCACGGCTAATGAATACAATTCTGCTAATTTTCATAACATACTATGTTTTAAAAAAATTAACCTGGAGACAAAATCGTGCACTCTTGCTTGTAAAATATATCCGTTGTTGTTTAAAATTAATGTACTCCAACGGTATCTATTCTATGTTATTTGAAAAATTCTGTGCAATAAAATTTAACTATCTTGACAAAACTGTCTCTAAACAAATGGTTAACTTTTAACGTTGACTAAATTAACTCTAAGGAATAGAAAATAATATTATTCGGCACATATTAGTATTTGCATTCATATATATATACATATACTACAAAACTCGGCGGTCGTACGAAATGACCGCTGTTCTAGGTATTATAAATTGTACTTAAAATGATTTGTGCAAAGGTGTCTGCTAATTCAAACTGAATTACCCAGGGCAGGGGACGAGGACGCCCCTTTGCTTACTGCCCCACGGAGTGTCCCCCCTTCTACTTGCTTAATTCCTTAGAGTGTAATGAAGGAAACCATTGGCGGTACATTTCTTTCTTTGCTCAGTGGTTTCTTTTTGTCGAGAAAGGCGTTTTTGTGCAGCTTTAGCTCCTTTTCTGTCTTTTTCAGTGTTTTATTTTCTAGGAGGCATTCTTAAAAGAAATTACGTTAAGACGTAGTTTTTATGTAAAGCAGATGATTGCCAATGCAAACAAATGTTCACCTTTCCCCTGACATGCTCAATTTGCGTTCAGTTCTAAACCATTTCAAAAACAGATGATTGCTAATGCAAACAAATGCTCAGGTTCTCCCTGACACGCTAAATTTGCGTTCAGCTGAAAATTCAGTTTAAAATACAATGTCGGAATAAAATCGGGCAAAATTTTAAAACTCTTTACGCGAAAGGATATTTAGCATAAAAGTTTGAGTAAACCTATCTGATGAGATGTACTACACACAACTCATTAGTTGGTTTTGTCTCCTTTAATATCTCAGCGTTTGCAAGTTTCTAGGTAATTTATATGTATATATATTTAAATGCATAATAAGCAACAATTGTATGAATTAAAAATATTTAAATACCATGATAGTTTAATTAAAACAATGATAACTATTGTGATAAAATTTCTTTTACTATTTGAATGCCGTGGCAACTTTACCACATTGGATAGTACAGTTACACAAGCAACCAGTAAACTATCGACGATAAACAGACACTTAAGCCGCATAAAATAAAGATGTAAAATATAAAAAATCACTATGACTTTGCTCTACGCGAACAGGCAACCTCTAATTAACTTTCCGCAATTTCCCGAACTTTCCCCTAGACCAGTACTTTCGAGAACTCTCTGGCCTATTATGTAACCTCTATTATAAATAACTCTACGCGCCAATTTTCGTCAGATTGCTTTCTGCCATTGCCTGCTATAGGAACGCTTTGCTCTGTCTCTTCATCTTCCCTTTGTTAAAAATATTTATGACGTCGAGGTTCTCAATTTAATAGTATTACTATTTAAATCATTATTAGATATGTGATCTTTGTCTAAAGAGAATCAGCTGCCGTTATGATTGAATAAAGATATGGAGTTTTTTTAAAGTGAAATTCTTCTCTGCCTTCCACTTCGCCAACGACAACATCCGGACTCTGATTGCTGACCTTCAGCATTCCCAGTGCCTATCGACTGCAAATATCACAGATAATCAATTAGTCGACAGCATCAATGTATTGTTAATTACCCGCGATGAGAAGACTGAATGCCATTATAATATTTTACTCATAAATTGTATATCTTTTAATTTTTACATACAAAGATATTTCCCATCTAGATGCTTTATAAAAAACAGTTCATTCAGTTTCAACAATTTTTGAGAAAAGGCCTTTAGTACAAACTTTCATTCTTCAATGGACATTTTGAAGGAAGTTGGGGACTTTCATAATTTTAATTTATTATTTAATATTATTTTATTGCCTTATTATTGTCTAAATTAGATGGTTAGTTCTAAATTATATCTTTATTTATAAATTATAATTTTTATTGTAAAATTAGGTAATTAAGAATTTTTCTAATTATATGAGAAAGAGCATGAGTATGATAGAGCATAGCTAAAGCCTTGTACGCTATGTCCTGAATGTTTTCCATGTCTTTTCTCATACTTGCTTCGTATTCCCAATGGCTTCAACGCTCCATGAGCTTCAGCATTCCCAATGCCCATTGGCTGCAAATGCTATATATATATATATATACACATATATTGCTCTTCGCCTAGCTTGTGTACACCCTTATTCCAAGCTCGGGTTTATCATGGACGAATATAAGCCGTTGCGTAAGAGCCTCAAAATGGAGAAAGAGCTTGCGTTATTCAGAACAAAGAAGAGAAAAATCATTAACCTTTTACAGGAGGGCTGGAACAGATATATCCCGCGTAATCACTGCATTAATTAAGCCTGAAGAAAATTTTTCTACTACGAAGATTTAAAATTTAGAATTTGATGAAAAGTATGAAGTATCTGTCGATTTGTTTTCCTGCTCCTTCATACATGAATAGTTGACAAAATGGCTCCAGTACATAAAAATATTCTCTATAACAGCAAGAAAAGGTTAAAATAAGGCCCTGCAGGAAGCCACTTCGGAATAATGAAGACTGCAGAGAGTTCGAGAGTGCTTCTATTGAAGTAATGCAAAAGATGACGTGTAAAAGTGGTTATTATTAATTCGCCTGAAATTTATAAACTTCATTACATGTATTCAGATTTTATCTAAATGTTTAATAAAATGTCTGTTGTGAATACTATAGGACTTCCTTGCGCACTTATTGAATTGTACGAATTTTTTGCCGCACTTCATTTAAACTTATTTCATTTTAAACTGAAATTCCTCTTCCAATTCAAAGTGTCCTTTCAGCACTACAGATTGCCATAAAAAAGAAAGATGCATAACTAGATGTCATAGCAGATCCACATACAAAATTTCAACATTCTACAGCTAATCGTTTTTTATTACTATAGAAATCACTCGGAAACAATTCAAAAGACCCATTTACAAAATTTCAACAGGAACAACGGCTACCACACAACACACAACGTTTATGAGTATAGATCTGAAACGCGCCTTTGATACGTTGTGGTGATCGGCCATACTGAAAGCACTACGAGAAGCAAAGTATCCCAGAAATATATACAACACCTTGACCCATTACTTCACAGAACGACAATTAATAGTAGTCCAGAACAATCGCTTCTTGGCCTTTTGACTAAGATCAAATAATCCAGAACAATGGCATTATACAGAAGACATAGACGCAGGGCTGTCTACAAGGGTCCTGTGCAGAACCGTATCTGTGAAATGTTATATTCAACAGTATGATCACCGATACCTGGCCAGAACACACAAGTGTTTTTGCACGATGCCGCCCTAATAGTAAAAGGCCGCGTTAGAGATGAGATGCAAGCAAACTCAGAGTAATCATGCGAGGTCTTCTACACTCGGTGCAACAACTTGAAGCTGCAAGTGGTAGAACGTAAGTCACAAGTTCTTCTCATCCCCAAAAAGGAGGTTCGCTCAAACACAGGCTACGTACCACTCTAAATGGACTAAGTATAGTCCACAATCTTAAATACACCGGTCTAGTCTTTGATGAGAAGCTCTCCTGGATCGCCCATATTCTAGAAATTAAGAAAAGGACTACAAAAATAGGAAATCAACTGTGCCGTTTACAGGGCTACAGATGGTGTCTCAATCCCCGCATTCAAAAAGCATTATATGTGAGTGTAGTAGAGAAATGGTCACTTATTGTGCATTAGTCTGACCACAGCCTATGCAGGGACGCAAGGCTATACACCTGTTAAGTATTCAAAAGCCTTTTTCTCTGAACCTAACGAAGACGTTTTGCACAACTTCGGCCTCTGCCGTTAACGTTTTTGCAGGGCTCTTGCCAATATATATAACTGCGGAAAAAGAAGCAGTCACTCAACAAGTGAAACAACTGCGCAGGAATTCATCTTTCGGAGACATGCACTACGATCCCCCAAACTATGAACAAATGGTAAGCTACCTCGATACCACCCGTTATTTCAGGGAGTAGAAGCTACAGTAAAGTTGAAGGAAAAGGCTCTGCCAAGTACTCTGACAGACAATGCTACGGTCATATACACGGACAGATCAAAACTAGATACTAATGTAGGATGAGCTTAAGAGGCACTATGACAAAACAACGTTGTGTGTCAATGGAAAGGACACCTTGATAGCCACAATAGCGTATTTCAAGGGGAGGCCACTGCAATAGTAAAAACAATACAGTATATTAATAATAACAACTTGAGAAACAGTCTCATGAAAACGAATAGTCTTTCACCTCTTTATGCACTTTTGGATCCTTTACAGAGGTCTCCGATTATCTGAGCTGCGCAACCAGACCTACGTCAAAAACAACACTTCGGAACAAGGCTCAGATGGATAAAATCGCACGCAGGAGACTATGAAAACGAAACAGCAGACTTCCTCGCGAAAGGCGCAGCTATAAATGGGGAAGCAGAACATATTGCAATCCCCTAGTCAATTCCTTCCTGAAAAAACAAGTTAAACTTCAGGCAATATCAATATGGCAGGCAGAATGGGACGTCGGTGATACTGGACATCGTACCTACGATCATATCAACTATGTGGATACGGACAGGATCTATATGAATCCAATGCTCGCCAGATATATCTCAGGACACGGTCCTTTTCCTATGTATTATGCTAAGCATGCTATTACAAATACAGACCAATGTTCCTGCAGTGATACTGGTAGCCCTGAGTATTATATAGTGGCCTGTCCTATAACAAACGGCATGAATATCCCAATGCCTTAAACAAACAGGAAGGCATTTAGTAAGTATGTGATTAAACAAAGACACTTAGTCACAAAGGTCATGAACAAACCATTAGATATAAGCACAGACTTGTGTCAAGTGCACTAACATCACAGGATCTTCATAAAAGCCAGTATTTATGTCAAGAATACGTATTAGAAGCAAATATAATGTCAGCATTACTATCAAGTATTAGCAAGTATTAAGTCAGTATTATATTATGTCAAGTATTATATCATGTCAAGCAATACATACTTGTATTAAGTATTGTATTATGTCAAGTATTACATCATGTCAAGTATGAATTAAGTATTGTATTATGTCAAGTATTATGTACAGCTTAGGAGCAAGTATTATGTCAGAACCTGCTTAGAAACAAGTATTTACAAAGTTGATGAACAAACTATAAGAGCTAAACACAAGTGCACAACAACTTAGGATCAGCTTAGATGCTACCTTTATACGTACAGAACTGTTTATATACACTCTTTTGCAAAAAAATCGAAGCAACATGAAGGAAATGGTTGTTTTTGATGAAACTGAATATGTGTATAGCTCATACACAGATAATAAAATGACTATAAAATCAAGGTCATAGTACCTGTTCACGGCTCACAAGCACCCATTGAGTGTTCAAATTAGTAGTTGGTCGAACCACCCCTAGTGGCAATGCATGCTTGAATTCGTCGAGGAAAGGAATGGTAGAGGTTAATAATGTCATCCTGCGACACATTTTGCTAGGCATTCATCAGTTGTCGCTCCATATCTGCGATATTTTGTGTTGCCCGAATCTGATGGCTTACCATGTCCCAGACATGGCTGATTGGTGAAACGTCTGGTGACCTTGCTGGCCAAGGAAGAGTATCAACCGCACGTAGACAGTCCAGAGAGATGCGAGCGGTATGAGGCCTAGCATTATCTTGTTGAAAAAATGGTCCGAGGGTGACGTGCCATGAAGAGTAAAGCAACCGGCCGCAGATTGGTATCAACATATCGTTGAGCTGTCAAAGATGTACGGAGGATGACTAAAGATGACCTGCTGTCAGCGCGAAATAGAAATAGCTCCCCACACCATCACATCAGGAGTTATGGCTGTATGCCTTTGTAAAACAAAGACTGATTGGGACCGCTGGCCCCGTCCTCTCAAGACGCGAACACAGTGGTCATCTGCTTCAAAAGTGAAGAGGGATTCATCCTGAACACTATACGATGCCAGTCTGATGGCACCCATGATGATCGGCTGCGATACCATTCCAGACGATTCCGCCGATGTTGTGGAGTCAAAGGTAAACGTCTTAAAGGCCTCTGTGAGCGTAATCCCGCCTCAGACAAGCTCCGTGAGATGGTAGACGGTACCACGGGAGGTATAGACATGGCTGTATTGCGTTGAATAGTCGACACTGATATCGGTTCGGGCCTGACGAACAGTCATCCTATCTTGCCTCGCATTTGTGCTGCTTGGCCTACTAGAGCCTTCATTTCATCGGCAATTTCCTTGTAGCGACCATTGCTGCCTACTTCTTTGCACAGTAGTGTCTGTACGCTGCAAGTGGCGGCCTATTGCTCGGTATGACCACCTAGCTTCACGCAACCCTACAATGCGACCACGTTCGAAGTCGTTTAGTTGTCTGTAAGGTCTTCGATATCGTCGTAATGGCATCTTTAATTGCTTCTTTACGGAATTACAATGGCAGCAACAAAAAAAAAAGATAAATTTTCTGCTTATGTTACTGGTTTTATACTTTACGAATTACGCACTAGAAATGTGCCCTATGATCGCAATTCTTGTTCATTTACCTTAAAACTTTAATCATTTGCATGTTCGATCAAGATGTTTTTGCATACCAAATTTCGTTACGATCGCAAAAGTCCTTCTTGGTGCTCCGATTTTTTTGCAAAAGAGTGTATATAGGACTAAATAGTACTTTATGTGTGTAGGACCATTATGTATTTTATGTGTATAGAACTATTATATACTTCATGCGTATAGGACTATTAAGTACCTATGTGTATAGGACTGTTATGTACTCTACATACTTTTCCTATATTAGTACTTTATGCATTTTTCCTTTTCGTGACAATTATTCGTATTTAATGTGTTTTAAATACGCATATCACTTTATATGTACTTCATGTTTATGTATAGTTATATAATTCAAGCACAGTTTTGGATCACTGTATGTAATGGTAACACAATACTGATACACGGTTATGTAACCAATGTAATCAATATGTAATATCTATGTACATGTATCAATATGCAATATTTATTTATATTTATTTAAATATGCAATATTATTAATATATTGTGCATGTTTGTAATCAATATGTAACCAATTTGTAATACCTACCATGTAAATATCAACAATATAACAATTCCCAGTGGCTACTGCGGTTTAGCAGGCGGCAGAGGGCATACATTAGGCGTTGGATCTCGGCGAAGGGGGCGAGGTACCTATGTGACTCCTACGGATTTCACAAGGCGGTACCTTTAGAGAATGATGGACGTGACGCTAAACCGATTACCCACAACGGTAGAGGTGTAGAGGAATGGCGCTCACGTCTCCCGTCATTCATTCAGTCACACGGGTTGCTCTCCTTCGAAATTGCGGGAGGAACTGAACAAAGTCGTACTGTCACCTAGTGCCCGAGGCTGTTGCCAACGACAAGTGGAAGCTTTACTCCTTACAGTGCCTCCTAAATATCTAGGCGGCAGTGGTCCTTGCCACGATGAATTTCGTGGGCTTGCTCTGATTTCAGACAGGTGAGATTAATCACAACAACAAATACATAACATTGTTGTTGTTGCTTATGCTAACTTGTCTGACGTTGTCAGACAAAGCCCAAGAAATTCCTCGTGGCAAGGAGAGCTAGATTACGGCTGTCGTTGGGAACAGCCTTGAGCACCTAACAGGTGACAATGCGATTTGGCTCAGTTCCGCCCCTAATTTTGATGGAGAACAACAACCCGGGAGGGGGACAGGTCCGAGAGTGTTCCACTCCTCTCCCCTTCCACCACACCACACGAGAGGACTTTCGGCTCGCCGCATATTTAGATTTCCGCCGTGCCACACCGACGCTATACATTTACAAACATCTATGCCTTCGCTGGGATTCCAGCCTAGGCCCTTCGGCACGGCAGTCAGCGACGCTAACCACTATACCAGTTGGGCGGCATACATAACGATCCCTGTTAATTTAAATGTATAATCATGTAGCATGCTATAAAACGTCCCGTTGTTTCACCCGAGTTATCTCTATTAATAATCTCTTCTGAGAAAACTATGTTAAACTTTTAAAGAGTCCTTTTGGGCAACCATTAAAATCTGAACAATTCAGTTTTCTTTCTTTTTTATTATTTCGAATACTTTACTTTTCATATTTAACATTATTAATTTCCGTTTACATTTTACATTTCTTGTAAAGTACCAGAATGATCTAAGCATAAATAAAAATAGATTCTTTGATTACAGTTATTTAACATTTGACCCAGTAGCCTATATGACGCAGTCCTAAATAATGCAATTGCTTTGAAGAATATTTTCATTGTTGCAGATAAAAAAGAATGTATATTGCTTAAACAAAAATATAGAAGTTAAAAATTTCGATGCATATGATTTTTCAAATTACGCGCAGAAAGCTTCTAAAAATAACGCTTAAAACTTTTCTTTGCGAGTAATAGTGTTGGGTGTATCAAGAATATGAAAATAATAAATAACATTCTTAATCAAATTAAATGTTCTACAATGGGTTGCATCGGAGAAATTATAGATCATGTTTCAAAATGAAAGCTGCCATAACGTCTGGTTTGGACATCAGCCAGAAAATTTCAGAAAAGCAAAAATAAGATTCCATCATCGAACTTGTTTTGTTCGTGCTCCTTAATGGGAGTTTATTTGGCGTGCAACGACCTGAAATTTGGCGAAAATCAGGGTTGCTTTCAAAGTTTTTATGCCAATGTTTAGAATGCTGTTTATTTCTAATATATTTTACTGCACGAGTGAAGATCGAACGTTGAAATAAATTTAATAACAGCACATATCTAAGACTTAATTTAACTATGAAACTAGAAAAAATTGTTCTTAAAATATTACAATTGTTTTTGAAGAGCTAAAATTCGAGTAACAATATCTGAAATTTGAATTAGGGGTTATATTAAAAGTTTTCGTCAATCTTCTCAAATCCACACCAAAACTGTAAATAAATTACGCAGCTAATTAATTTAGGTATTTGGATCGTTGAAAACGTTTTCTGTAATGAAATATTTTTTCATTTACAAAAGTATTTTCATCATTCCAAATCTTAAAGAATCTCCCTTTTTCATTATTTTCCGATTTTGATATTAGAATTTAAATGAGAAACGATAAATACACATTTCGGAAAATTCCTATTTTAAATTTAGTCCAAAACTAGAAACGTAACTACAAAAACTAAAATTTCATACATTTCAAAATTAAGTAAATGTGCATATAAGGTGCAATTTCAAGCGTATTAATAAATTAAATCACTATAAGTTTTACTTCAAAATTAAAATCAACGACTGAAGACGGTTACAGCAGTTGTGTAAAATGACATAACAAACATTATACGGATAAAATAATAAGATAAACGTAAAACCTTATAAACGTTTTTACCCCGTCACTTGTATTGAGAGTTCAGTTTTCATAAGTTTCACAAAGTTTCCAAACGCTTTGTTATTATTATTATTTCCGCTGTTACTGTTGTCCTTCCTCCCACCACCAGCTATATTATAGAATACGAAACTGAATTGAAGAAATCCTATAAAATTAAATAAAATTCAGTCTTAGATTGGTGTTGATAGTAAAAGGCTTTATGTATTTCAAAGATTATTAAGATATACAGGTCACTCACTCTATTTCCAGCAGCAAACTATACATTCTTTCTTATGAAAACTGCCCACCCTGAACTCTCAATACAAGTGACGGGATAAAAAAGTTTGTAAGCTTTTACTTTTATCTTATTATTTTATCCGTATTATAATTTCTATTTTTATTGGCGCCCACCAGGACGCAGATTAGTTAACGAATATATAAGAACAGTCCTTGAAGTTAAAGAGGGAGTTTTTGGCAGCGCTGCTGATTTTCGTGATATTTCTCGCCCCACACGTAGAATTACTTAAGTCGGCTTTAACCTTCTGCTACCCATGCTGTTCGTGCACTTTTAACCTGAGTTAATGCTTGATAAGACTAGCGTTTGTGAATTCAAACTTTAATTACTTTAACTTTTACTTCATATTTTAAATCAACTTAAATCTGGCAATCAGCGGAGATTGATTTCTTAAAGGTTTGTTTAAATCTTGAGTTTCTCCTGAGTTGTGGTCTTGAGATAAGGCGCCTGACAATCTCTGTAGAAATGGATTCAGTCGTTATTGGTCTCGGGTTTCCGCACCATTGTAAATGTTAACTGTTAAAATACAGCAGATGAGCAAATAAAAATATGCAAATAAGAAAAATATTGCTGCGTGCGTACGGGTTCATAATAGATTGAATGCACAAGTCTAATAAAAAGTTAATGAAATGTATTCTTATCACAAGAAATGTAACAAAACGCTGTGCTTTTTCTCAAAGATATTCGTACAATATCGCAGTATCACACAATATAATCAGTAGCTATATTTTAAACTACTAAAACATTAAATGGAACGCAATCCATAGCACAGAGAAAGCTAATCCGATCTCAAAGCGAATTCGCTACAATCAACAACAACAGTTATCTAAACCACTACTGCGCTGAGATGTTTCTCTCTGGCTGTTATAGCTTTTTAAATTCAGCAATTTTTGCTGCCCGGATCCGAGATGAATTCTTAGACATGTTAGATTTACGTTTGCAAGGCATTTCAAAAACGTAAAA
>KK117865.1:125993-139617 GCA_000611955.2 Stegodyphus mimosarum | reverse complement strand
GTAAAAAATTCAACTGTCTTTAAATAAGTTTCAAACTCCGCATGAATTTTAAAAATACGTGTATCGGCACGAAATGTACTAAAATTGCTACTTATATTTCCTAATGACTGAAAAATGTTTGTGAAAGAAGAGCCAAAAGCGGAAAATCCTGAAGGATTTTAAATAATAAATTAAATTAAACAAATAAAAATTAATAACCGCTTTAATAAACGCTTAATTAATAAAAGTTACACTTTTACGCCTTAACTACTTAACCGATCACCATGAAATTTTCAAGAAATATTTTTGATATATTAGAAAAGGTTTAAAATGTTTGTGTGGTTTAAGCCACGCATCTGCGCCCGCAGACAAACTTTTACATCATTTAACTTATCGTTATGAAACTTTCAACGTTTAATGTTTATACAACGACAATCATTTTAAGCTACAAAACCTATTGCATAGTTTAAGTTTCAACAGATAATTTACATTTTATAGCCTATAACCTTTTCTAATATATCAAAAATATTTCTTGAAAATTTCATGGTGATCGGTTAAGTAATTAAGGCATGAAAGCGTAACAAACAAACTCACATTCGCATTTCTAATATTAGTTAGGATACTTAATAAATAGTCTATTTATTAAATATTAGCCATTAGAAACAACATATTTTTTCCAATGTTTTCATTTACACATTTAGAATATGCAAAAGGATATGTATTCTTTTTTGCGAATATCAACTAATACCGTTAAATAGCAAGGAGAAAGTTTAAGATTTAAAAAATACGCTAAAGTTCAGCAAAAATCAGAAAGGATTACATCTAATGACCTTTGGTAGCCAACAAACTAATAGCATATCGTTTGACCCAGCGCAGCCAGTTCAGCTATGGGGTAGACTACCGTCCAGGTACTGGCCTACGTTTTTATGCCAATGTGGTGAAACATTGTCTTGCTACAGAATGAAGCTGGAAACCTCTTCCTCCAACTGAGGAAACAAACACTGTGATAGGATATCTCGGTAAATGCACCTGGTAATCGAATTTTACACGATGAAAAAAGGATAAAAATCACAACTCTTGGAAATAGCGCAGAAAACATTCACCTTTGCAAAATCACGCTTATGTTTCATTACACCATGTGGATTTTCCATTCCCCAAAATCGTAAATTATGGCAATTTACTTTGCCAGAAACGTGAAAAGTGGATTCATCCATAAACATAGATCTGTTCACAAAACCATTTATCTCCAACTTATCTTGCAAATTCTCACAGGAAATTTTACGCAACGGTTTGTCGGAAGGTTTTAACGCCTGCACCATGAGAAATGTGTGGCCGGTATTCTAGATGTTTCCATAACACGCGCCACACCATTACATGAGGCACATTGAGTTCAGAACTCTACGACGCGTTGATTTTGTGGGACTTCGTAAAAACGTTTCGCGAATTTTTTCGACCACGTCGGTTTTGGCTGCTGTTCGTGCTGGGCTAATTTTCCAACACAAGCAGCCTGTGTCCTGAAACTGTTTGATGTTGTGAGGATGCAGTAATTCTTTATCAAATTTCGTACTAAAATGTCTTCGAACGATGATAAACGTTCATATTTTCGCGTATTCCAAAACACACTACGCTTTCTCCTGCATGTATGGCACCATTTTATGAACAGTGTCTCCAGTGGCGATTTAGTAACGAGAAGATTTTTCGCTGCTGCAAAATAAAACTTATACAATTGTAGCTTCAGAATGAATTTGTTTCTTTTTAATAAATCAGCTACAGATTTTTATTATGCTATTCTTTTTGTCCCATTTAATATGAAACACCCTGTATTTTGAAAGAAATAATTAAAATTTGGAACCTGGTTGCTACAGAATAGCAAGCAATGGATCAGTGTATAGGGTATAGGGTAGACTGTAGGGGGTACATTCAGACCCTCCTGGCCACGGAGTGCCTCATGGTCAGAAAAAAAAGCGTGACTCCAAAAGGAAATCAACAAATACATAATACAAATACAAATACCAACAACATGTAACAAACACTCACGAACTAAAAACAAAAATTAACACAAAGGGCAACATTATATCACAATTCCAATTACACTTCGATTTACATTAATAAATTTGAGGACATCTTGTGCAAAAAATAAAAAAGCTTTGATATCAAAATTATCACTATATATAGCATTATCAATTTTATAAAGCTTCTTCTGATCAGCAAAGATAGGACAGTCCTCCATGAAGTGTTTCGCGTCTTCCATGGCATTGCAAAAAATACAAAAGTTCATTATTTTGTAAATTGAATCTCTTTAAATAATACGGAAATCTTCTGTGGCCCGTGAGAACTTGGTTTAAATCAATGTTGTTAAATATAGCCATTTGATTAGAAATTCAGATAATTTTCATTTATCCTTTATTTTTTGGTGAATTTTCCCACCGAATTTTCCATTTTTCAATATAAAATTTCTTCATATGTGTGATGGTCATCTGTTTCGATCCTGATATTTCAATAAAAAGGAGATCCGTATCTGAGGCTGCCTCTTTGGCCAGACAGTCGGACCTTTCGTTTCCAGTATGGCCCACATGAGCTTTGATCCAGTGCAGTTCTGCATCTAAGTAACCATTCAAAGTTTGTAAACAATTTTTGATTTCGAAGATAATAGGATTGACATTGTCTGGGCGGAAGAGAGACTGAAGCAGCGAAAAACAGTCTGTGTAAATATTAATCACATTTCAGAAAACAACACATCTCTTAATCCAAATTAGGGCTTGATATAGAGCCTCACATTCTGCCTGAAAGTCAGAGTTATAGTTGTTTAATCTAAATTTCATATAGTCGACTTCGACGCAGAAGAAATGTACAACAAATGCTGCTCCAATCCTCCCCTCGATCCTAGACCTGTCTGTACGTACATCGTATGCACTTGAATCAACAATCTCTTTGTCATAAAAGTACCCAATTCTTTTAGAAGGGTGCAATAATTGAATATTAAATTGCTCAAAAACATATTTTGTAATAATACAATCATTATGTATTTTAAAACCAATTCGGTTGGTACGTAATAAGAACTCATAGAAAATTGAAAGGGGCGGCCATTCGGCCAAGACAAACGCAGCCTCAGTGGAGGCTGTCCTGAAGCATCTCGTGACAGCTAAAGCCTAAGCTCTCTGTATCTTATCAAGCATAAGCCTCAACTTGACAAGCTTCCCTGCTGTATATTCCCAAGCGCCTATCCGCACATGATCATTGGCAAAGTAACATTCTGGTAGATTAACCTCAGGGTGGAGGATTTTGTTGCTAAGACGTCGGCTGAAAAAGTCCTTTTATAATACAAGAATATTTGATTCGTCCGCGTTTGCAGTTCTTTAAAATGTTTGACGAAAACTTTATTGTCAACAATAATACCCAAAAATTTTATATCTTCAACAAAACGTATTATTTTCCCTAAAAACGTTCTAACATTCCTACCGCCTCTGGGGAAAAATAAAGCATTTGTTTCATCCAAATTAAATTTCAGTTTTTCATTCCTTTGCCAACTTTATAAAGTGAAAGATCAATGAAGTAAAGTGATATCAGTGAAAGATCTCTCAATTTTTTCCAATAAATCGTGTTTAATAACATACATAAAAACACACATTATGCATATACACACATCATATTTATACGCATCACGTTTATACATGTACATAAAAGTGTATAGTAATGGACATGATATTGTCATTTGACTATAGCCGGCAGCGCAATGACAAATTGAACAATTAGCTGCGGGAAGTTTGTAGTTAGCGTTTTCAGAGAGCTTTCTGTAAAATCGAAAAACCTGACAAAATAATAGAAACTGACGAAACGTTTCGTTTCTACGAAGCGTAAAAATTAAACGAGTCGAAAAATGATTGTTTATTAAATAAAGAGATGTAATAAAGTGCTACTGTCGGATGGGCTTGATAATTGCAGTCTCAGAGTCGTTCATAATGCGCACGTGGCATTGCTTTCTTTTGTATTCAGACATTCTGGAGAATTTTCTGCTTTCCAAAGATAGAGAAACCGCAAACATTAACCTCTTCATAAAGGGAAATAAAGATTCGAAAGAGATCGCTTCATACAGAGCTAGCTATCTGGCTTCTCCAACTGTGGCGAAAGAATCATACTGTAAGGTTTATCCTAATTTTATTAACAGTTATTTTAAGTTATGCAACTTTCCTATCTTTCTAATTTCAGCTTACAATTTCCTACCAGAATATAATTTCAGAATTGCAGTGAATGCAAATGAGTAAGAGTACTATTTGAGTCGATGTTTCATCGACTTCGAGAGAGAGAGTCTGATTTTCCGAACTAGCGCGCGTTTGCCTTTGGGCTACGTTCTCTCTTAGCATGCAAAGGGCATGAAGCATGGCCGATACTACGCTCGGCCATGCTTCATGCCCTTGCTTGGCTTTGCCGATTTAATTAATATTTAGGAGCCAACTACTTAGAATCTTGATAACTTCGGCTATATCTTTCAGATAGCTTTAGTTAAGCTTAGTGTAGTTTAATTTCATAATTATTTAAGTTCAAGCCCAAGTGGAGGCTTTGTGTACGTTCCGAGTTAGGAACTGATTGTAAATATCTTCGCAAGTCTTACGTGTTTATTCACACACTTAAGCAATTATTCGTTTACTAATGTTTTGTGGGGTTCAAGGTTTTGAACATTGAATTAAATAAGTGAAACCCCCCAATATTTTCCTTTCTTTTCTAACGACGGTGGCAGCCGATCCACTGGGACAATCAGCATATTGGCCAGGCAGCCCCGCTGACGGAATTAACTTTGTTACAGAAGTTTCTGGATTTCAGACTCCTCAGGCCTATGCTTGGCAAAGGAGCAATTAGATAGCAAATGAGCAATTTAATTGTTTTCAAGAGTTAAATTCCACAAAACACACTTGTTTTGTGCAAGGTGAGTATTGAGGGGTGCAAAATGAATGCTGAACGAGTCAGTGGTTCAGGGACAGAGGAAGGGTGCAATGCTGAGGAGAAGAACAATTTCTGTCTCCAAAGAGCTAGAGAGGGATGGAGAAAACTTAAATAGAGTTAATGGGCTTCCATAATGTGACCTATTAATGGTTCTGTAGATAATTGTAATACAAGTATGACTGAGGTACACGTATACACTTGGTACAATAAGTTCTATAATACATTAAGTGTAACAATAAACATTTAATAGAATTACTGATACAAAAAGTTAAAATAATACAGTATTAAATAAGGCAACATACACAATTATTCAAGGTTAAATTAGAGTACGTGGCAATAATTTAAAAATAATTCAAATACATATATATTTGGCTTTTTTTCTTATTACTTGACAGGGCACGGCCCATATATCTCCTGTCTGCATACATTTGTTATTAGAGACAGTGACTAAAGCATTTGTAGGAACATTGGCGAACCAGATCACTATTTGTATGCCTGAACGCAAGCAGTGAGTTATTGCTTTAAAAGATTCGTTATGATTTAAGTCAGGCATAAATTAGGGCAACAAGCAGGAATAAATATGCACATTAGAGACTATATTGTCAGCCACATTAGAGGCTATACAATCATTGTTCTCAGTATTATTGCAACTGTAGCTTTAGAAAATTTCCTTGCTACGTTTCGTTTACACCATGCCGCCACTAGCTCGCTTTTTTTAATGTTAAATTTAAAATCTTTCTATGTGTACTCCTTATCCGTAATAATTATCTGCTTAAATAGTGTTTAATTTTTATGTTTAATTCAGCTTGCATTGCTCCGAGTACTTAATCCTAGTTAAATTTTATTATCTAAGTATTTCGTTAAGTGCTAAGGGTTTACCTTGCATGTTCTGATTTACATTCGTATTTTCCTTAGGGCAGTAATATGTATTTACTAATGTTTTTCTGAAAGCCAATTTGTACTCAAATTTTATTATGTAATTAATTTATTTGACCAAATAAGCAAATAATTAAAATTTGGTGTCCAGTGAACGAATAGTGAGATCTCCAGCGCATCGGAACTGTGCATCTAACAGATGTATATAAGAAGCTGTTCTTGAACTGTTGTTAAAAATTCTGTTGCATTGCGATTTAGGATACCTTTCAACGACTGTAAAAATGCCTCGCCGCAAGATTCGAGCTCATGACGAGTAACTGTCAGAGTAGGAAAGAGGTCGTATCATTGGACAGAAAGAGGCAGGTTGGGCAAATTGGAGAATCGCTCGTCATATGAGTCGAAGCGATGCGGCGATTAGAAGATGCCTGCAAGAATGGGTGGACAATGGCAGATTTCAGCGTATTGATTGTAGCGGTCTACCTAGAGACACAACAGATCGGGAGGACAGAGTGATTGTCAGATCAGCTGTCATAGGGCCTGATTCATCGCTATAAACCATCAGACATGCGACCCGCACACGAGTGTCCACCATGACCATTCATAGACGGCTGATAGAGCGAAATCTACGCTGGTACCGACAGTTACGCCACCTGCCACTCACGCCTGCATACTGTCGAGCCAGATTACAGTGATGCTTGGCTGGATCAGGTTGGAATGATGCTGACTGGGGACGTATAGTCTTTAGCGGCGAATCCCGCTTCCAGATGTGTCGTGACGATCATCGATGACGTGTCTGGAGACGCCCAGAGCAGCGTGCCGATCCTGCTTTGACTATTGCACGCCACACAGGCCCTCAACCAGGAGTTATGGTCTGGGGTGCCATTTTAATTGATAGCCGGTCTCCTTTGGTCGTCATTAGAGGTACACTTATAGCACAGCGGCACGTCGAAAACAATCTGAGACCTGTTTTGCTACCGTTCCTTTTCAACACTCTGGCCTTATTTTTCAGCGCACAGATAACGCCAGACCACATGCGGCACGTGTTGCTATGAACTGTTTTATAGCTTGTCAAACACTTCCTTGGCTAGCCAGATCGCCAGATCTCTCTCCCATCGAGCATGTCTGGAATGTGATGGGAAGGCAATTGCATTTACAGGGAATGTTGATGACCTAGCCCGACAACTGAAGCAAATATGGCAAGAAATACCGCAGGAGACCATCCGGGAGCTTTATCACTCTATGCCACGCCGTGTGGCAACTTGCATCCACGCTAAAGATGGGTCAACACCTTATTGAGCTCGTTACTTTGTAACTATGTAACTTTGTAACTATATTAAATGAAATAAATCATTTAATTGTTCAGGAATTTTAATCATTTTCTGTTCCGTACATAATCTTCCTATCCACCAATTTTTGTCTCCATCGGACAATTCCTTCTTAGTGCGTCGATTTTTTTTATAGAGTGTATTTTTAGAGTTTTAAAATTACAATTTATTAAAAAATCTGTATTTAGGATGCATTCAGCGCAATAATAGTTTCATGTGCACGGTAGTTATCATTATGTATGAATATCTAACATATTACTATCTGTATTAGTGTGCTGGTCTAAACACCAATTTTTATTCAAATTTTATTCACAGCAGTATTTTAGCATTAATGTATTACACTAAACTCCATTTTGTAATTTTTTATTTATTTTTAGAGTTTTGAAATTTTATTTATTATTTATTTATATTGAATTATTTACTTATTTAAAGATTTGTGCCACTTTTCATTCTGTAGGTTGCATTAAGCGCTGTAATGTCTTGATGTACGCACTAATTATCATTATTTTTGTTTTTTGCCCTTAAATATATAAATACACAGTCCAGTCACATTAATGTGACCACCACATTAATGTGAGTTTGTGAACTGTTCGCGTGCCGCCGTGGTAAAAGTGTACCGTGCATGGCAAAATGGGACTGTCCAAAATCAGCGACGTGGCAAATGTGGTGCACCACGGGCCATAGATGACAGAAGCGAACGACGGTTGCGGAGATGCGTTCGGGCAGATAGACGGGCTACCGTTGAGCAACTGACCACCAAAATGAACCGAGGGGCTACCAAAAGTGTCTCCCAAAGTACTATTCAGCGAACATTGCTGCGTCTGGGCCTCCGAAGCAGACGCCTGGTTCGTGCACCTATGCTGACTGCTGTTCATCGACGGCGAAGGCTAGAATTTGCACGCCAGTACAGCAGCTGGACGTCCACTGAGTGGCGACAGGTTGCGTTTTCGGATGAATCGCGTTTTATGCTCCATCGGACAGATGGACGTTGGCGTATAAGGCGTGAAACCTCTGAAAGGAACCACCCTGCAACCATTGCCGGAACGGTCCAAGCTGGAGGCGGGAGCATTATGGTCTGGGGAATGTTTTCCTGGCATTCTCTAGGTTCACTGATCATTGTGGAAGGCACAATGGATCAATACAAGTACGCATCTGTCCTTGCGGACCATGTTCACCCCTACATGCGCATTGTTTTTCCTCAGGATGATGGCATCTTCCAGCAGGACAATGCGAGGTGCCATACAGCTGCCAGTGTACGTGCGTGGTTCGAAGAGCACCAGGATGAGTTTACCGTCCTCCCCTGGCCAGCAAACTCACCTGACTTAAACACAATCGAGCATCTGTGCGACCATCTCGATCGAGTTGTTCGCGCCATGGATCCTCAACCGCGTAATCTAGCGCAGCTGGCCACGGCATTAGAGTCGGCATGGCTCAACATCCCAGAGAACACCTTCAGGGACCTATGTGACTCTCTTCCTGCACGTCTCGCAGCAGTCCGCTCTGCGAAAGGGGGTTATTCTGGCTTTTGACAGATGGTCACATTAATGTGACTGGACTGTGTATGTTATATTTAAGTATGTGTACATAAGTATCACCCTGAAGTTTTAGCAAGCCTTGTATATACCTTCAACTTGCTATCCACTTTTCTTTTATTTCAATCCAGTAATAATACAATATTTTATTTTTATGTAATTGTTACCGTTAAAGTATGAAATCCGTTATTTTATAGAATACCTAGTTATTCCATGAAATAACTGATCGTGTCCGTTAAAGTGTAAAACTCTCTTGTATTTCATGGTTTAACTAGTTATTTCGTAGAATAACGATCTGCAGCCCGTTAAAGTGTAAAATAATCTATATCATATATCTCGCTTTTTAGTATAAGGTACATTTACGTTTCGTTTAACAATATGGAATGTTCGTGTAAAACCCAGTGTGTCAATAAAAAATGTTTTTGTTTTAGAAATAATGTTCTTTGTAATTCCAAGTGTCATTTTAGTAATACTTGTTGAAACAAAAGATTTTATGGTACGTTTCCATAAATACCATTTATACGCTGCATAAATTAGATAAATTACTTCTTTTTTATTTTTATTGTCTATCCTTAGTTTATTTATAGAATACCTAGTTATTTCATTTTGATAAATTCTTTATATTACACTTTAACTGTCTCTCGTTAGTTAATTTATAAAATACATAGTTATTTCATAGAATAACTAGTTAACGTGTCATATTATTAACATATTACACACTTTAACGGACACGATCAGATATTTCATGGAATAACTAGGTATTCTATGAAATAACTGCATTATATACTTTAACGGTAACATATATATATTTTAATGAGTTAATCTTTGGTACAGGGTATGGTAACAGCCTTGCCAATTGAATCATTATACATATTTGTGCATGTCTACATTGTACAAGCTCTGTATGTTTTAATTGCATAACATCACGATCTCTTGCGTTTTCCCTTCTTATTATTCACTGGCAAGCATTCTCATAGCACCTCCTGAACTTTCTTTTCTGTTTAAATTTAAAATTTATATAATCTTATTTTTTATTTATTTGTCCACTGCTTTATTCTCATCGCTCTTCTTTTCCTCAAGATAAGTTCATTCAGCATCAGGATTTAGTCTTTCATGATTCATGAACATGTACAGAACATGTACTCCGCATATAACAGAAATAAGTTACAAATTTCACATAATAAATAAATTCACAAACTATAAAAAGCATGTGTATATCTCAGTTCCCGAGCTTGTATTTTAACCAGCTGACTCGCTTGCCATTCAATGATCATATATCTTTGTATTAACGCTTAAGGACAGGCCCGGTTGTAAAGATAGTTCTAATAATAAGATTTTGCTTTTCGCCAATATGCTAAACCCAGTTAATGATTCACCGATGAAAAAAAAATACAGAACCAGTCGTACTGTTTCAAACCGATTTGGAATTAAAGAATGGCAAACTATTCTTGCCAGTAGTGCATATCTTTCAACGGGTATGTAGCACCAAAAAAATAAACGAATTCAAGGAAGGTGATATAGATAAAATGGAAAAGAAAGACTTACTAGATATAATTTACTTTTTTTTAAATTCAAAACTTCTTCAAAATGAGTAAAATACGATATGACCTTAAGTTCATTTTATTCTTCTGTATTTTAACTCAACATAAATCACTCAGATTCGAATTATTTGAACAGCTTGTTGTTCTTTCTAAGACAAATAAAAATAAGTTCATTGGGATTTATTTACATGTTTTCAATATTTCTTCGATTTCAGCAATATAAAGAAATAATGCAGTACAGTAAATAATATTTCACAAGCTATTAAATAGATGCATAAGTCCGAGATATAACTTGGACTATGCTATATGGTACCATATAAATATGAGTGGAAAAGTCTTATATATTGGCCTATAAAAGACTTATCATTCTTAGTTTGACATTTTATTGATTATGCTTTTATTTCCATTTAAATAATTATTTTAAACTATATAATATAGGGTGAAATAAAACCCAATAAACGAGAAAACACAGTCCATTTACTTTCATTACGCAAATGGCCATTTGTTTTACAAGAATAATAAAGAACAAAAATATTGTTTATTTCAATTTCAATCCGGATAGCTGAAGTGTATTTCTTTTTAAGTACCTCATATTTTGAGAGTCGTAATCGAAATGCGTTTCAAAAACAAATGCATCTAAGAAGAAACATGCTATAACAACTTCCATTTAATTATGTTAAAACGTTTCCGTAAAATAAACCATTAATACTTACCATTAATATCCTCAGATTTTACATTTACTTTCTTATGAAAAGAAGGTTATTGACAATCTAAGATCAGATGCATTTTGAAACAATAAATTTGTTAATTCAAAAGTTATCAAAGGAAAAATGTAAAGTGATTCAATGAAAGTAACATAAAATGTTTAAAAAAGGGCAATCAGTAGCTATAATGAATTACATTAAGTGTTCAAGAAGATTCACTAATTATTTCTGACGCTACACAGAAATAACAGCTTTGTAATAATTTAGTAAATTTTCTAAATATTCTTTGGAACCATCATATCAGATTATTCATAACAGCTATTTTCATAAGAAACGTAGTAATGATGTTTTTAATTTAATGCATAGGAAATCTTATAAAATTTGATTAAAGAGCATATCCATAACCTCAGCTTTGTTCCAATTTGAAAAGCCATTTTTCTTTGCCTCTGAGTGGCAACTCGAAAGTCAGTAGAAGCGCATTGATTTAGAAAACGCTAAGTGGCAACAATGTATGTAACTCTGGAACTTGCTTTCGATTTGTTTGATGCAGCTTGATACTTCTAATGAAATTGTTAAATAGGTTCTAGGTTAGCTAATTTGTTTTGGTATAAATTCTCTTTTAAACTAGTTTGAATATTGATTAGATAGAAAATACCGCTGAACCATACATGTAGAAATTTAGATGCGGCATTTATATTCATTTTAGAACTTTGCTAGAAACTCCGCGCCCTTATTGCCTATTGAATACATTTATTTCTTTATAGGCACCTATTGGTTAACTTTTTTTTGTGGATACCCTATTTTTATAGATACCTACATTGTATTTGTTGGACAGTATAATGCTACAAATTTTCTCCTAAAGTTAAGCAAATAATTAATTGAATCAGTAATATAATAGCACTTTTGTATTAAAATTTTAAAATTACTTATTAGTTTGATAATTTGTCCACGTCTTTAGGCTGTTTTCGAGAACTTCTTCTGATAGTTATAACTAGAAACGAGTAAAATTCTTAACGTAAGTTTTAAAAGTTGCCTTTCATAATATTAGTTGTTTTAACTTGTAAACACATTTGGACTAATGCAGTACTGTCAAATTTAATTTATCACACATAAATAATGATGCAAACTTATCAGTACATTTTGTGTAAGATTTCTTCTCCGCTTTCTCCGAAGTATCTGGAAAAAAAGTATTCATTACAGATTTCGCAACGGGCTTTCTTTACGGTCAGTTCTTTCCGAGAGGAAAGTTTATAGCATTCATTGCTCTTTCCTTCTAACAACAATACAACGATCTATTTCATGACAAATAAAAAATAAAGGGTAAGTTTATTTGTATTCAAGCAGGAGATTTGTATTAAAGGCGGCACTTTCAGGTCTACCACAAGAATATAAGTTTGTATGGTTGACCTGATTATTGAAGGCGTTGCCCGTGCACCACACAAACAGTCCGAGAGTGTGGGAGGTTGAAAAATTAAAATGAAATAATTTAACATTATTTATCACAGAAATAGGGTATAAAAGTCATCAAATATAATTCGAATGTATGTGCAACAAATGCTATTGAAAGAAATGAAAACTATTCTTTTCGGCATTAAGCATTAAAAAATTAGCTGAAGCAGAATAATTTAAATGTCAAATTTAAATTGTTCTATACTGATATTATTTAAACAATTTAAATTACTGGAAGTCTGAATTTTGCCTTTATGTTCTCTGCTGGAAGCAGTTAACAATATTTATTACATTAATTCTTTGTGAATTAACTTTTAGAAATTTGAAAAATGCAAAATAAAATGGAACAACATAAACCAGGGAGAACGCAACGTGGAAGATGTAATATAAATTAAAGAACACGCGTAATTTAGAAAAGGAGAATTACTACCGTAAGTCAAAACATAACCTGACGCTTAACAGACATTCTGAGAAAGACATCTCCTTAGTGTGCTATAGCTCTGCTAAATAATATAAAATAGCCTCAGATTACTTGCATACATGGTAATTCGAGGTAGTGAGTAGGCTTAAGTAGAAGTGAAAAACTTTTTTCGACACATCCATTGTATTAAAACTGCTTTTCAGTATAAGAGGAGTTTAATCATAGAATGAGGGGTTTCAATACTGAACTCTTCGAGTTTGTTTACGGTTTTATAAATTAAGAGGGATTAAAATCAAAGCCACATTTTTTATTCATTTTTGATAAAATTATCTTAAAAACTTCTTAAATTGATGAAGTAAATTTTCTTGAAGCTTTCCACATTTTATTTAATTAATTCTAATAACAGTTTTCCCCAAATGGTTGAAAATTCCAATGTTTTCGGCTTAATTTTTCTTTCTGATTTCTATCTTGTTCGAAAGATCCAGTTATGTTCATTTTGTCTTTGGTTCTGCTATTCGTGGCTTCTCTTATTTATCTGACACTTCTTTTCATGTCTAGTGAAGAATTTATTGCTGTTTGAAGAAAAGGGAGCTATGTCATGTTGCTCTCAGTCAAATGAATTTTATATAAAATCTATACTAATATTATATTTAACTGGTATTAATTTTCTTTTAAAGCAAGGGATTTTTTTAATCAAAGACTCTATTCCATAAAAGAACACGCATATTGACAAGGGTATTTTTGTAGACTAGTTATTTAGTTAGTTTAGTGGACTAGTTTTATTTTAGTTTAGTGGTTTTATTATTTATTTTAGTTTAGTGGTTTTATTATTTAGTTTAGTTTAGTGGTTTTATTACTT
>KK117865.1:84138-125836 GCA_000611955.2 Stegodyphus mimosarum | reverse complement strand
TTTTAGTTATTTATTATTTATTTTAGTTATTTATTATTTATTTTAGTTATTTATTATTTATTTTAGTTTTATTATTTATTTTAGTTTTATTATTTATTTTAGTTTAGTTAGTTTTATTATTTATTTTAGTTTAGTTAGTTTTATTATTTATTTTAGTTTAGTGGTTTTATTATTACTTTAGTTTTTAGTGGACTAGTTATTTAGTTAGTTTAGTGGTTTTATTATTACTTTAGTTTTTAGTGGACTAGTTATTTAGTTAGTTTAGTTGACTAATTATTTAGTTTCATTCCCAAATGAAAGTTTATGGTACACGTCAGGCACTACTCTGAGCACGAAAAATCTTATTACTTGCCGAGCAGGGGTAAAAATTCCGAGCTCTGTTGTCTGGACATCCACGTATGCAACATGCTATGGGATGGTTCGAGAATTTTTCATCATAGACGATGTTTTCTTTTAAGCTGTCTTCTAAAAGAAAGAGAAAAGTCAATTCAACAGGAACGCAAGTATTTATTTATAAAGACCAAAATGATTCTCGGAGCAGAAAACATGAAAAATAAATTTTTATCCAAAATTCGAACCATGGATCTTCAAGTTTCTAGCTGGACGCGCTAACCACTGGCATTTTGACAGCATTCACGGGAAAATGCAATAATTCCTTATATTATTCCTCCACTTCTAGAGAGACTGGAAACGCAGGCGACTAAATCTAGGTGGAGACGATATTTCGCCTACCATATTTTCTAGTTCCTGTGCCGTGGCACTATAAGCTTTGTTTACATGGTGGTTTTAAAGACATAATAGGTTTAAGTTAAGCTTCGTTGCTAAGTAGCCAGATCTTGTTACGCCACCAAAAACTGGTTTAAGGATTTTGTTTAAAAGTCTTAACTTTTCAACTTTATACCAAGTAACATACGAACCACCAATAACAGCGGATTTGCTGCAATTGATAACATCGGTCAATGGTTCCGCTCATTCAGCTACACATTTTAGGCATGCACAACTTTCCCTTCCCTGATTGGCTACGTTTTAAACCCAGCTAAACAGGTGTAAATGGACTTAATGTGTTTTATGCCTTAAACCACAAAGCTTTATGACGACAGAATTGTCGACTGGATAAAACCAAAAAGACCATTAGACATCTGAAACAAGACACAAGAAAAGTAACTGTGATTTCGCCGGAATTCAAATCGCGGTTTTTCTAATTGCCCAGTATAAGATTAAACCTAATTGACTCTTAACTTAATTTAATTTTCTTATACTTACTACACACTAGTTATAGTCTTTGCACTTGAAGTCAAGAATTCCACAAACAAGAAAATTCTATGAATACAAACAAGAATAACATTAAAGTAGGAGTTTATTAAATCTAGGACTTTTAGATACCACTAAAAATGTAACAAAGTTATCAATCGCTACCTGTGGGTTCTTAGAATACTAAAAGCTTAAATGAAAACAACACAATAGGTAGACCCATATCTATCAACTCGGTTCAAAATTATGCGCGATGTGTAAGAAAATGCCAGAAGACACTCATCGGAATAGCTTGGGCTACAGGTGGGAGAAAAAGCATTGCTGGTTATACTGTCAGGTTCTTTCTCTCTTAATTTGTAATTTCCTTCATTATTTAAATCCTATCTAATTTACATTCTGGTGAGGCTGATTGAAGAAAAATGTACAGAACAGAATTAGCATAAAAGTAGCATGTTCATGTAATGCGAAGCAAAGAAGACTCATTATTGAAACCCATTATAGAAAGCTTTAAATATTTGGCACGCCTTCCATCATCGCTAATTAAACTGCAGATTTAAAAAACAAAGATTTGAAATGCCGAAAAGATCTGACATTTGAAAACAAAAATTCTCCATCATCGTCACCAGCACACCAATTAGTACACCAATTAGTACTGAATTCACACCAATTAGTACTGAATGTATGTGCAGTTGATAGAGTAGATTTTATTTATTTGATTATGGCAAAGCACTCGAAGGCTATCTACCTAGATATAGTATAGTAGAAAGTTTGCTGTTTTTCTTACAAACTTCTGCTTTTTTTTCCATTATGAAATTTTCGAGTTAACGAAGAAACAATATTGTTAATTTTTACGAATTTAAAAATTGCAAACGCTTTCCCACACTTAGCTATTAAAATACAAATATAAGCATTCATATTGATTCCATAATATAAGAATAAAAGTTAACATCTTACCTTCAACTGCATTTCCGATAGGTTTCAGCAGCAAGACAATCATGCCGAATTTGCCTCGCCTTTCTGATCACGTTGCAGGAAAAATCTGCTTTATTTTAGGATGTTTTATGTGCAGGTGAAATCTAGTACTAAGAAGTACTAAATGTAATACTAAGAAGAAAACTAAATTTTTTATGTGCAAATTTTTGTGTTCATTCGTAGGATCCAGATTCGTTCTGAAGAACACATTCATTGCATTCTCTAAATGTGAAATATAATCACATGAAATATTTTTTTCCAGAGATGAATTGGGTTTATCTTTCGACCACAGAAGAAGTTTGCAACTAAGACAGATTACATATGCACGTTATTTCTTTCGCAGCTACATGAAAGTTGTATTTTAATTCATTTCCAATTCAAGTAATTGTAAAAGGCTCGTTTTCTTCACAGTGATATCAACGAATTATTTTCTATATGGTTCTGTTAAAAAATTTTCAACTGCCCCTTGTGCTATGAGTGAGAATTATAGTTAAACTCTGGAAATTTTATTACTTCCAAACTGTACAAATCGACGCTATTATCTATTATAAAATTATACATTATAGAATTATGAAATTTCGTTTCCATTACAAGAACAGGAGTCTGGAAAATTCGATTTATTGAGACTGTTAATTTGTATTTTTGAAGAAAAATGTTTCAGTTAACATGTTTTTATGATTTTGCTTGCATGCGCATTTTCCATCTTGCCTTTAAAGTTTTAGACTTCTATTATATTTATTAATATCTGTAAATTATTTTGACTTCATAATTAAAAGGGAAAGACCGTTTCACAAAATCTTTCCTAAGAAACAAAGTAGAAAATTGGTACCATTTACTTTCAGACAATTACTATTGAACTAAGTAACTGAAATTTCAGAAAACCGAAAACTTCGTTTCTTAAAAAAAGAAGGCAAAAAATGGTTAATGTATGTCTTAAACCTGCATTTTTTCAGTTGTAATCTTGACACATTAAATTATATGTTCCTGAAGCATAATCGAGTTTCTGTTTACTATTAAAAGGATTTGCTTTACCAAAATCAATGCGTTTTAAAAGTTTTAGTTCGTCGAGTCTCAAGTTCGGTTACAAAATTGCTTATCATTATAAAACTAATGAAAACAGATTAAACAAACTAATGCAATCCAATGCCGCAGAAGAGTCAAATTGTCCTTTGTTAAGGCAAGAACTCTTATCAGAGAACTTCAGGCACTCCAAAATTAGCTTCAAATAAGAGGCTTAAAATCCAATTCTTTGAGAAAAGGATAAGCTGAGAGCTTAAGGAAATAAGTTTTCAGCTCCAAACTACAGGAATTAATCTTTTAATTCTGATTGATTGAGTTCCTGATTAAAATAAAGGCAGAATAGCGTGTTTAATTTAAGCAGTCTGAGATATTTTATTTCAGCCGAAACTTTTCTGAAGAAAATCAGAATTTATTATTATAAAAAGAAGAAAAATAAAAATTAATAGATGTAAAAGATTTATGGCAACTTTAATAATTTGCAAAATTCGACATTAATTTGACGTTAAATTCAACAAAACAAGTCTCGTACATTTGGAGATACAACGGCATGGCTTTTCTAGGAGGAAAACATCTGCTTGTAAACATTAGGGTGTATTGCATTTTCTGATTCAATGAAGTTAGACAAAGAAGAAATATATTGAATTAAACATGAAGCCATGTTTACAGGTTCAAAACTTGTACATTCCCCATTTAAGAAAACATTTTAGATGGTCGCTTGGAAAATGTTTTAAGCTGAACTTTTTAAATAGATATATTTATACTTTTACTAGCACTATATAGGCTGAGTCATAATGGTCTCTGAGATTTTGCCAAACCAAGGTGTGCATTTCTGTATAGTTATAGAAAGAAATAAGGCTACGTGGTTTGTGGTAATTGTGAAAAATATGCTCAAAGAATTTTAACAGTCTTTTCAAATTTTTAATGCGCCCACTCTTCATGATACATTACATGTTTCTGTTGCAATTCCAAGGTATCGCTTTTTGATTTACTTTATGACAGCCATGATAATGAATTATCTCGATACCATTAAATTTTAGAAAATGGCAATACATATATCTGCCCTTTATGTAACATTAAACGAAGAATTTATCCTGTATCAAACTCGGTGAAAGAGGCGACCAAGCAGCTTACTGTCGATCGTGAACAGCTGCATTGCCAGCTCACCTGTTAAGTAACTTGTCACGTACTACTCTTCGAAGTTTGATATTTTCGCATATTACCATTTGAAGTGAATGCTGACTTATTTATCTGCTCATAAATTTAATGTAAGTGAAACAGTAGATCTCCAAGGACGCTACTAAACTAGATGAGGCAAATGTGGAGGCAGATAGAAATGATTTGGGGCATAAGATGAACATTTACCATGGCAAGCATGAAGAGCACATCGAGAATTTTAAAGTCTGCAGAGGATTTCAGCATATTTCTTTTATTTTTTTAATCTACATTGCTGTATTTCTTTCAATGCATTGTAATTTAAAATTATGTGGACTGTATAGAGTCATTAGGTTTTTTCGAAGCAAGAACCATGAAAAATGTGGAATGCTCTCGCCGGTACTTCAACCTGGACCTCTCGAATACAGCCGAGTGTGCTGCTGTTACTCTACGAAGACATGCTGGAAGGAGGTAGTAAATATCTTATAATTTTTGTGATTAATTTTAGGGAAACTCACATGCTTCCTGTCTGGCTTGAATGTTTATGTAAGAAACAATATTTTCATCCGAAAACGTATTTCTTATCTATAAATGTTTTTCAAAGGTAGTTCATTGATCTGCCCTACATCGGGATGTATCTAGATACTTATATCGGAGTTTGCTGGTCTGAGCCATATTAGGTTGTGTATAGTTAACAGTCAGTGCTTTCAGTAATAATTTCTTTATAAGTAATATCCATCTCCTCGAGTGTATTTGTATTATACTTGCAATTATGCAATGTGAGAGTGATTCTTTGATTTGGAATGAAACGCTATAGCTTTTATTCTACTTCAATAAATTCAAGCTGGATTTTGTCGAACACCCATAATTAAAAACATAATCTAAGTAAAACAATTACTGTCTGCATTTTAAGAGCGTATCAAAATACTTTAGTTTTGGAAAAATTTTAAGAATGTTCGAGCTTTATTATCTATGTTACTTACTACTACTGGCAGTCTATTTCACGTGCCTTATCTCATCTAAATATGGAAAAGCATCTTTCGCAAGAAATGCAATGTCTGTGTTGTATCCAGTCATTGCGCGACGTTTGTGGTTGTTGTTGTTATTTTTGTGAGATTAGCTAATCTATTTTGCGTGTGTATAAGTTAAATACTTCTTATCGACAAGATACCTCATAATTGTATAAACATATACTACTCTGTTTGTGAAGGGCTTGCTTTTAGTTGAGCAAATAATAATTTAGGAAATTATATATATTCCTATACTGTATTTTGTTTATAAATTGTAATGCCACAAGAAGCGCACTTGAAGTACGGGGTAGTAAAAATGCTACAAAAATTTAGAAGGGAAAGCTCTGTGTTTGAAAGAATGATCTCTTTCACTGAAATGCAAAGACACCTGGTATTAAAATGCATGTTGTGCTTTATGGTAAGTCTAAGACGGCACATACAGATAAAAAGACATTCATTTGTAATTTGATCTTTAACTGAGATTCAGCAAATATAATTTTGTTCTCTTAGCTAATATATGATTAAACTCAAAATTACTAGCTTTCATTATTTTCAGCTCATTTTAACTAATGAATTTTTCAAAATTTATTTTAAACTTATACATTTCTTTTTTGCTGTAAGCAAATACGTAAGATAAACAACTGGTTAATTTACAGTGCAGTTTGTAGCTCTTGTTGCGCTCGAAAACATTTCACTTTTTCATCTAAATTTCACATGATACCTTTCGATTCTTAATTTGGATTCAGCTTCTAGAAAATTTCAAAATTATCACAAATCTTATTTTTAACGGCATACATTAGTGATAGAGTAAGAAAATTAAAAATCTGCTCTTAATTTATATTTTTCAAACAATTCATATAGTAAATCGAATAAGGCAGTATATTGACTAAATATAACAGCCTGTTATATCACGTTACGTTACGTTAACTACGTTACGTGAGACAGCGCCAAGTATATATCATCCACATCCAAATATTGCCACTGCAACAACATAGCGCTGCCCCATACTGGTGACTGAAAACCTATAGGTAACCAGTGAACAATATCATTGGTGCTCTTTTGTTAATTAATGTCCTTAGATTTTACTTAACTTTATCAATTTTTCTAAATTTACTACATTGCCATACATCGGGGACCTCATAAGTTGACTGCCAGTAACCATAACTCAACAGGGATCAACTTGAAAGTCAACGGTATCTTTCGTTTAAATTTATTTTTAAAATTTACTTATATTTATTTCACTATCTCACACAGGTTGGTCTAGAGCAGGGATGGGCAAACGTTTTCGTTCGCGGGCTAAAAATCGAAAAAAAAAAAAGTTCGGCGGGCCAAGGTAAATTTTTCTAAAATTTTAAAAACATATACAACTATTATAATTTAAATATGTTAAGGAGAAGAATGAAATTGCGCTTTCATTTTTAAAAGTTTCTTATATTGAGGTTCGAAGTGAGATGTACTGATTCTAAGGAACGAGGTTAACTGCGCATCTGTCACTCTACTTCTTAAATGATTCTTTCTAAGGTTCATTGTTGAAAACACTTGTTCACATATATAAGATGAAGCAAACATAGCACTGATTTTCTGGGCGTGAGATATTAAATTCGGGAAACTCACTTTCGATTATGATGTTATATTCTTTGAAGACTGCTACAGCTTCATTGCAGATGAGACACACTGGTTTATCTTTTACAACTGTAAAAAATATTTCTAGGTCCATTCATCATTAAAAGCATGGCATTCTGAATCAACTTTACGTTTTTTAGTAGACATTTTGGGGTTGAAATATTTTACGAATAACCCAAACAAGCACTAGCTACGCTATACTTTTAACAATTTCAAAACCACTATTCACAATGATGCTATATGTCCGCAATCTTTCCATACGCAATCAATAATACTAGAACTCGCGACAAAAGAAAAGACCGCTGGCTGGAGCTTAAAATGCGCAGTCTGCCAAATGTGAGGTCTGATTCCCTTATATTGGATTGGCATACGTCTTCTCCCCGAAAAACAGATAACGATTCTTGGCGCCAATCTACAGCATAACTACCAAAGTACTTCCGTGTTTAACACTTTACCGATTGAAAGCTGTTTGTGCTTGTTATTTCCGTCGATTTATGTTTTGTAAAACAAAAATAGAGACAGTAAAAAGATCATCAGTCCTTTGAACAAAAGGAAGAAAAAAAGTAATATTTAAACAAAGTAGAAAAGGAGATGGAGATATAATATTTAAATATATAGTTCTTTTAATTTGTCTCAGACCGGCAAATTAAGATTCTATCCGCGGGCCGGATACAGTCTTCCGACGGGCCGGATTTGGCCCGCGGGCCGTAGTTTGCCCATCCCTGGTCTAGAGATTAATCCTCAGTGGCCGATGTACGTTACTGGTACCAAATGTACGTTACTGGTGACCAAAAGCCTTGAAGTATGATAAATATACTCTCTTAACCCAGGTGATCTATTGGTCACTGATGTGGGGTGAAACTCACCAGTCTGTAGGCCACTGATAATGACGGTTAACCTCTAAATCACTGGTGACTAACAGCTTTTCTGAATAATACCAGTATAATGCGGCCACACACTTTTCGTTTAAAATTTTATTGAAATTTACTGTAGTATCTACACTTTTGACCCACAGTGGACACCAGGTGATTTTTAGCCTATAAGCCTAAATGACTTTGATGGGCATAGGTGGTGTAATGCTTGTTTTGTAATTAAAGCAAACTCCATTGGAACACAGCAAACTTTATTTAATAGATCAATTTCATAACTGCAACATATAAGTCGAAGAAAAGGTAACATCAAACATTAACAGCCAAAACGTATTCTATCTTTTTTTTAAAATTAAAATGATCTTCTTACTTCGTGCGAGAACCGCACGCAGCTCTCGTGTTGGCGTTTCAAACATTGCCATTTATTAACATATAGATTTCAAATTCAACTATTTCAAAAGTTTAAGATTATTATTGCAACAATATCTAAAGCTGTTACAATCGGTACCGATTAATGGAAGAACATCGGTGTTCTTCGATTTCATTTTAATTCAAATATCTATGCAAAATCGTTGCACCACCCCATACTGGTAACTTATGGGCTGACAATAAGTGACTCTGTATATCATCAGTGACCCTGAAGAGCACTGGTGGCCAACACCTTTAACGGATTCGATATATTTGAATTTAATTTTAATTTAAATATTTAGTTTTATAACACTGCCCCACATCGATGACCTACATCTTAAACTCAAGTGATTCTCGAGCTTTAAGTCATCAACAACTAACAAACTTGAAACTCATCGAAGCATGCCAATTTAATTTTAATTTAAATAACTATCTAAGAATACTGCACCTCTCCGTCAGTGGCCTATAGGTTAACCTCAACTGATATTCGGTCTGCCACAGTGAGCTCGATTAGTACTACTAACCGACAGCGTTGACCAACATCAGTGACTTTCGATTTAATCTTAATTTAAATATATATCTAAATATATGCACTTATCCACAGCGGTGCCCTGTGAATAGCCTTCCAGATGATCCTCAATCTGTAGATCACCTGCAGTTAATGGGCTTCAAAGGCGTCGGTGTTCTCTACACAGGTCATCTATTGATTGACTCCAAGTGATCCTCCAGCTGTAGGTCACCGGTGACCAGAGCCTTAAAGGGAACCGGTGTCCTACGATTTAATTTTTAGATCTATTTAAATTTACTCCACTACCTCATACTATTCAGCTGTGTGTTTACCTCTCTACAGGTAATTTGTGACAAACAACTTGAAGGTAGTGGTGTGATTCAATTTCATTATAATTTATGCATATATTTAAATGTATTGTGTTATATCTCATTGACAATGTTATGATTGACGACGTGTGACTGTTGTTCTACCTCAATCTATAGGTGATCACTAATGACCAATTTCCTTAAAAGGCTCTATTACGTTCCAGTATAGTTTTAACCTCAAATTATATCCAAATTTTTTGCACTCCCCTATACCGGTAACACACTGCAAGTGATCCCCAAGCTATAAATGTAAAGGTATCGGAATCACTAACGGACACCTTTGATCAACAGCTTTTGTTTCCATGATTTTTATTAGTTTATAAGGTATTCCTCCCGCCTTTTTAACATGTTTTTGTGGAGTAGTGGTCAGCACGCTAGACGCGTATTCGAGAGGTCTGTGGCTCGAGTCCCGGAGAGGTCTTTGCTCATTTTTCATCCCTCCTGCTTCAAGAATATTTTCTTGAAGCAGGAGAAGCTGAACTTGTAGACACATTAGGATTATTATCCTAATGTGTCTACAAGTTCTTTCGAAAATTTTCGCATTAAAAATATCCTTAGCGAAGAATTTACGAATTTTTTTGAGCGGTTATATTATTTTGCGAGCTAAGGGCATATCATCCTCTGCTTTGGCAAGCGTTTACATCGCACAAAATTTAAGGAGTTCAATTACGTTTATCGTCCATATGTCTCACGTATGAAAAATTATAAATGTGGTGAAGTGCATACATTAAAAATGCTACTGCAGATTTCATTTCAAATGATTTTAAATATTAATTAACTGCTAAACCTTTTTGTTTTCAAGATTAATCAAAGAAGTGAATGGTAAGTAATTATAAAATCTATCTATAAAAAAAGATGGAAAAGATATATGGCATATAACATCATAAAATGGCAGAAGGCTTCTGTGGTAAGCTTAAAATGGAATTCGGTACCTGTTGAAAGATTTTTTTTATTTAAGAGCTTTCGCTTAATTTTTATGAACATTAATAAATAGTTTTGTAAAACAAAATAATTTTAAGCTGAAAATAATTTTTGCCTGCAATTTTTTTTCATTAAAATTTTTTGAAGAAATATTGAACAATTAAACTGTCTTTCTTCTACTACAATTTTCAATGTTTTTACACATTTTTTATGTATTTATTAGAGAGTATTTAAAACTTCGAGGATCGATTTTGAAATTAATGAATTAGTTTAGAAAAAAATAAAAGCACATTTACATGTGAAAACTTTGAAAAAATATGATTTTGATTATGATGAAAATTCATTTTCTCTTCCAAAAATTTTTCTTTTTAGTAATTTTCAAAACCCACTTTATTTCCACTAAGGATATAATTTTAAACAAGTAGTAAAAAATAAATAATTTAGCCCATATCTGTGTAAGTTTTAGGTTTTTAAGTTAAAGGATTCACCGACAAAATGCAAACTGAGAAAATGCAGTTTAGAAAATGTAAACTGTCTAAATGCTCATTAAATCAATTCAAATTTCTCAAATACTTTGATTACTGAATTTAAATACATATATGTATAAAATAAAACCTTTTAGTATTCAATTGATTAATATTAACATAAATTTCAAGCTTTCATTTGAAACCTTATTGCCTGGAAATATTGCAAGAAAAATCATAAAATGCAAGTAGAATTTTTCTTTACCTGCTTTTGTATATAAAACACGTTCAAAACAATTTTAATATAGGAATTAAGTGTAATATATTTTCTAAAAGAATTTATAATCAATACTAATAATATAAATTTTTGTTTTAGTAATTTTTTCAAAAAATCAAATTTGAAATTTGAACAGACGTTTTATTTAAAACCGCTGAGCAGCGTACGTGATTTCTTCTCTTCTTTCATTCATTTGATTTCGTGTATAAATTGCATTTTAAATTAATTTAGGAATATTTTAATTAATTAAAGAATTAAATATTTGTTCCAACACCATTTTCAATAATGGTAAAATCAGGAACTTGATCACTTTCTGTACGCTATCTCTTATTGTTCATGTCCTATCAAAAATAATTTCAATTTTTGAAGAAGCGTAACAAAAATCATTGATAATACTCATAGAAATATTTGCTGCGTTTAAAAAGGGAGGGAAAACTTCTAGTTCAAACTCGAAAAATATTTGTTTAACTTAATATTTAAAATAAATCAGTTTATATACACTGGTGTGCAAAAATTAAGGACGAAGTCGAAAAATTAGCATATCAGCTGAACGAAGAGGCAGAGCGGACAGAAAGACCAATCAGGAGATTAAGCAAGGTGATGTACGGTAGCACATGCGCAGATATGCAGGTAGACGTAATGGGGGAGTGTCTGAGTAGTATAAAGCATGTTGTCGGTGTAAGATAAGTATTTCTGGCAAAGAGATTGCACGCCGTATAGCAGTTAAAATCACATCGAGTTGCTGCCTCAGCGAGAAATAGCAAATAATCAATCTGTTAGACGACATCTGGATGCTTTTACCCGAGGTCGAATCATTGGGAAGTTGGAGGAAAAGCGCCGTGTTACAAGTGTGGCTGCAGAGTTCGGAATTGCTCACAGCATCGTTTCACGACTTTGGAGACAATTTCAAACTACAGGAACAGCTATCCGGGGGTTTAGTAGTGGTCGTCCACGAGGAACCACACCTGCAGATGACCGGTATATTGCCTTACAGGCCAAAAGAAACAGGCGGCAGACAGCGGGAGAAATCGCTAGACACACGACACAGGCGACTGGACGACCGATATCGCGTTTTACCGTGGCCAGAAGACTGCACGGTGGTGGTCTGTTTGCACGACGCCCTGTACGGTGTGTACCTCTAACGCCTGCCCATCGGAGAAGGCGTTCTCTGTGGTGCCGGGAACACCGGAATTGGAGAGACAATGAATGGGGACGAGTACTCTTTACAGATGAGAGCAGATTTAGTCTGAGTTGCGATTCTAGACACATACACATCTGGACAGAGCGGAGAACACGCAATAACCCCTTCAACATCATCAAAAGGGACTTTCTTAGAGGTCGCGGAGTTCTCGTTCGAGCAGACATAATGCTTGGTAGCCGAACCGACCTTCATATCTCCCAAGGAGGTTCGTCACCTGGGACTGCTATTGTAACGAGGTTCTTCTTCCTTACATGCGTCTTTTCACAAGGGCTATGGGTCCTTAGTTCCTCTTCATGGACGACAACGCTCCACCTCATCGCACAGTTACTGTCGAAGAGCTGATGGAAAGTGAAGATATTGAACACATGGATTGGTCGGCAAAGTCTTGGATCTAAATCCCGTCAAGCATGTACGGAACTTACTAGGAAGACCCGTGGCAGCACCTAACTTATCGCCAGTAACGATTCCAAAACTGAGATTGGTGCTACAAGAGGAACGAGCAGCAGTGTCTCAACAGCTCATTAACAACCACATATCCAGCATGCACAAATGATGTGAAACCTGCCTAGCAGTCACTGGAGATCATATACCCTATTAAAGACCGGATGTTTCTTGCTGGACACCCATCACAGGGATGTTTCGGCCTTCAGTCGCATTTCGCTCCATGCTACGTTTTGAGTAAAGCTTCTTTTTATCCCTCTGATTTCTCTTTTAGTAAGTGTTGCTTACATTACTCATGTCCTTACGTATTGGGGATCTTACGGTATTAAATGTGTTGATTTGGAAAGCTTTTGTACAAAGTTATACTGAAAAAACCGTCTCGTCCTTAATTTTTGCACACCAGTGTATATAAACGTAGTTTTCTTATAGTTGCAATCAATTCTAATTACATTCCTCTTTCTTCTACGCTGACTTTTAATAAGAAACTGAAACAATTCAGCAGTGAAAGAAAATAAACACTGTGGTGAATATGGCATGTAAAGGGCTGTCAAAATTTTAAAAACTTTTTTATACCATTTATTATCATCAGATTGTTTAAAAATTTCTATTCAGTGTAGTAAGTGTTTTAAGGTATTTTTTTGGAAAAAGAATTGAAAAAGCGGTAATTTCATAAATTTTGGTGTGCCAAGTTTCCTTAATTTCTTTGAAAGTAATTATTTCTCGCAAGGAGAAAGAAATAAAAAATTTAAATCAGCATTAAAGAAATCTATACGGGAACAAGAAAAACAGCGTGACATGCAATGATATCGTAACTTTGAAACTCCAAGGCAATTACATGATGCCAAAGGGAAGAACCGAAACTTCCCCTTCTGCTTAAAAGTCTGCAGCATATTTAAAAAAAATGCAGAAATTCGCCTATTTAATTTTTTTGTCATTCTTGTTTTAAAAGAAGGTAAAATTTTTTTAATAATCTGAGAAAATTTCAAAGCTTTATATCCAGTACATTTTTAAATATTGGAATTTAAAATAATGTATGCCAAACAGTCGAAAAAATGAGCGATCTCTGAAAATTATCCAAAAAAATCAGAATTAAGTTAAAAATTTCACATAAGACATTTATTCACTGCATTCGTTGGGACAAGCAATCAAATTGTAAGATTTTTAGTTTGTTCACTAAATAAAGATGTGTGAAAAATTGTTTCAGCATTAAATTAATTGTTTCAGCAATTAATTTTAAATTAAAAATTGTTTCAGCATTAGCTTAAATTCAGCATTAATTAATTAAATTTAATCTAAATTGAATTTTGAAAAAAAAAATCGCTTCAACACATTGCATTGTCATCCACAGAGTGTGTAAAAATTTGAGTTCAATACCTTATCACGGAATATTAGTTTAAAAATTTATGACAAACTTTTATCATAGCAACTAACATCATAACTGAGCTAAGTTTATAATGGTGTTACGTTTTCCTTCCTTCTTCTTACGTACGTATGTTAAGGGTTCGTGGATTTGGACTGAATAACTACGATGACACTTGATGAAGTATCGGAACACACCTTATTGGCCAGTATTTTTCAAGACAGCTCCAAAAACACTTTTACAGTCGTCGAAGAACTACTACAAACACACTAAGACAATCAGCGACACAGCCTCCAGGCTATCAGGCTATAACAGTGGAAACAGCTTCACGACAAAGCACCAGAGTACAACTCCCGACTCTGCTCGGTCGTTCTCGGAACTCAACGCCCTCTAAGATAAAACTAGACGATGCACTGCCTCGCGATACCCTAAGAGACCAGCTCGATGCACTCGACGACCAACTCGGCACTAGACTAGGCACTGACTGACTATCAATTCGGTTAACTTCGTACCTACTCCCACTGACTCACGCTCCGCGTACCAGCAGGGTTTATATAGCTTTTGGTTTGTGTTCGAGAACATTCTGGGATAAAGCAGTAAGAATTCATTCCAGAAGGTTCTCCATCCCTCCATAGCATATCGCCAATTTTGTCGCCAAACATCGCCAAATGGGCGATTTCTAGCCAAATGTGGCACCCCTGTCGTCCATTGGCATTTTCTGGCAATTCTAAGCCTGCTTTGCGGGGAAACTATCTTACCTCGCCTGGACATTTCATAACAATGGGATGAAGCGATGCAACCCTAAAATTAGCAAGAAATTTTTTACCAAGACGAAAAACTAGCCAAACTGCTATAAGATTTGACAAAAGTATTAAGAAATAAACCATAAACAGCAAACAATAAGTTAATCTCAGGTGATATATAGTAAATCGCAGACAATAAACAAAGAAGTCTTAATTACAATCCCAAGCGATAAACAATCAGTTTTGAAAAAAAAAGTTTATTTCCATATATTTTCATTAATCATGTAAAAGTCAAACATTTGCAAGGTAGGCACCATAAAAAAAGATATTTTAAATTAAGTAAACTCCTATTTGCTCTAGAACTTAAATGTTTATTTGTTTTCCAGAGCAACAAAATGTTGACATTGCAAAATCTTAAATAAATATCAGCTGATTCTTTCTTATTTTCTTTTGCCTTTAGCCGGTGCGAGAAGTTTTTCCATTTTTTCAATTTCACCAGAAATAAATTTTTCTTTCTCCAGTGTTTCTAAAGCCTACAAATAAATGAATTACACATTAATGACTTGAAGGTACGTTTTGATGAGCGTTTATTTTCTATCTAAGCGTTTATTTTAAATCTAATCTAAGCGATTAGACAGATCTAAGCGATTAATTTTAACCGAATCTAAGCGTTTATTTTAAACGCTTATATTTAATTTAATTTTACAGTAAATGATTTGAAGCTACTTTATAAATAAATCTAAACGTTTATTTTACTCTAAATGTTTAAAATAAATATTAAATTTATTAAAAATGCTTTATGAAGGTCTCTCTTCTGAACTTTCTGATTTTATACGCACAATGCTCATTCTAGAGAAGTGTGCAGCACATTCAGAGATAAAAAGGTGACGCTGTAATGAGACGGAAAAAGAATGACGTTTTACGAATCATTTTTTAAATTAATCAGTTATTCATGATTTAGATCTTTACTGTCAATTCTTCCTTCCGTTTCCCTACCAGAATATAAATTAGTTGTGATTATTTAAGCTGAGGTGCTTAGAGTCTAAGATAAAGCGTGTTTCTGCCTCTCGAGGCGACGTTACTGGGGTAGCTAGATCAGCTAAGACTGCATTCTTCGGCCTTGCATTATGGTTGCCGACATTTAAACTGATACGTCTGTGAGAAGTTTGAACCATCTTCGCGTTAAAGCATTTGTGTAGCCAAGACGCAAGAGAAACACGCCAACGTGAAAAATAAGACAGGCAAATCGACAACCTTGTATTCGGCTTAGATTTTGTAAAATCCCAATCGATTTCGAGGGCAAAACGGATCCCCCTTCATCAGGAGCAAAAAGAATCTTTTTCAGAATTTTTTGCTCCTGATGAAGGGGGACCCATTTTGCCCTCGAAATCGATTGGAATTTTACAAAATCTAAGCCGAATACAAGGTTGTCGATTTGCCTGCCTTATTTGTGTAGCCTTTGAGTACTCAGTTTTAAATTTCAAATGCCTGTCATTTTAATTTTGTAGTTGGCTGAATTATTAGCAAGAATTCCAGTTTTGATTTAATAAAAAGGTTTTAAAACCTTGTTAAAATTTTGTAGTTCTGTACAGACATAACGATAATTCACTTAACGTTTGTTAAGAATTTGATACTAGTTTATGTCACCAAAACAAGTCAAAGTTTTTAACTTTGCTTACAGGATTTTGATTACTGTTAGTTATTCAGCAAAGCTGTACATCGGTATTTTTGCTTGCCTGAATGTGCAACTTAATTTAAAGATAGCTGAAAAGTAATAAGAATTTAATTATCTATTTAGAAACTTAACAACTAATGAGATAATTTATAGCTATTAACAGGCACTCAAAATACATCGGGAATTATTAGTTTTGTAATTCTAAAACATTTATGTCTATTAGTTCGGTTAATCATTTCTCAGATGCCATTTATATTTTACTTTTAATTTGTATTCACAAGTTTTAGTTTATTAAAATTACATTTAATTTTGTCTTAAGTTTGGTATTACTTGCTCTGAAATTTACTTGATAAAATAAATGAAAAAAGTCCTAAATAATCAACAGCGATTTACTATTAAAATCGTTAAAATAGAAACTGACACTTTGAGCAGGCTATAAATTGCATGTATGATTATGTTTTTATGCAAATAGTTAATCATTTTGCTCTGATATTATCTGTACCTCTGGCGTATATAAAGGGTGTGTGAGGGCTTCGGAAAACATTTCAATCGTTGGCGTAATGCAGAAACGAAGCGATTTATCCGACTTCCAAAAGGGCATGATCATTGGCTTTCGGGCCAAGGGTGGAAGCATTTCCGAAACGGCTGAGTTTGTGAACTGTTCGCGTGCCGCCGTGGTAAAAGTGTAGCGTGCATGGCAAAATGGGACTGTCATAAATCAGCGACGTGGCAAATGTGGTGCACCACGGGCCATAGATGACAGAGGCGAACGACGGTTGCGGAGATGCGTTCGGGCAGATAGACGGGCTACCGTTGAGCAACTGACCACCAAAATGAACCAAGGGGCTACCAAAAGTGTCTCCCAAAGTACTATTCAGCGAACATTGCTGCGTCTGGGCCTCCGAAGCAGACGCCTGGTTCGTGCACCTATGCTGACTGCTGTTCATCGACGGCGAAGGCTAGAATTTGCACGCCAGTACAGCAGCTGGACGTCCACTGAGTGGCGACAGGTTGCGTTTTCGGATGAATCGCGTTTTATGCTCCATCGGACAGATGGACGTTGGCGTATAAGGCGTGAAACCTCTGAAAGGAACCACCCTGCAACCATTGCCGGAACGGTCCAAGCTGGAGGCGGGAGCATTATGGTCTGGGGAATGTTTTCCTGGCATTCTCTAGGTTCACTGATCATTGTGGAAGGCACAATGGATCAATACAAGTACGCATCTGTCCTTGCGGACCATGTTCACCCCTACATGCGCATTGTTTTTCCTCAGGATGATGGCATCTTCCAGCAGGACAATGCGAGGTGCCATACAGCTGCCAGTGTACGTGCGTGGTTCGAAGAGCACCAGGATGAGTTTACCGTCCTCCCCTGGCCAGCAAACTCACCTGACTTAAACCCAATCGAGCATCTGTGGGACCATCTCGATCGAGTTGTTCGCGCCATGGATCCTCAACCGCGTAATCTAGCGCAGCTGGCCACGGCATTAGAGTCGGCATGGCTCAACATCCCAGAGAACACCTTCAGGGACCTATGTGACTCTCTTCCTGCACGTCTCGCAGCAGTCCGCTCTGCGAAAGGTGGTTATTCTGGCTTTTGACAGATGGTCACATTAATGTGACTGGACTGTGTATATATATATATAAAATTTGTAAAGAAGTACAAAAAAAATCTTTAAAATTAATCAAGTTCAAAATTTATTTTGAAAAGACTTAAAAAGTAAAATCCTGCGCTATCGCTGTATAGATTAAAAATTTAATTTAATTGAGAATAAATTAGTGAGAAATTATATACTAAGAAAAGAAGTAAAATTTAGAGGGTAAATGTGATTTGTAATTAATTAAATATGAACTGGTAATTAAAATGCATAATTAATTAAAAGTATATTTAAACAATTAAAACCGTTAAAACAAGAAAATCATTGTTGATTCCATAGAAAGATTTCGATTTTTCAAGCGAAATTTAAATTTATAAAATTGATAAGAAAATTTAAGATTGGCATGGGGATTTTTTTCAGAAATACGAAACGACGAAAAGCGATCCCTATGAATTATTGGTGGTAGTATGGAAGCATTCCAATTCCATTACGAGACGTTTGATACGAAACGTTCTTCTATTGATCAATGCTGGATTCTCAACACGAATAGCATGCTTTAGGTAGACAAGTTGATGACAGTAGAGGTCTACAATCACAGTATGATCAGATTTCTTTGCTTTTAATTCATCATGTTCTCAATATTTTACCACATACAACAAAACGTTTCGGGGATCAGATACTGACTTAAGTGTTGCAGATGGCATCTAACCTGATCAAATTTATTGATTTTTAGACTTGGTATTAATGTATAGAACTAAATTTTTTATCTGCAGTGACAATTTGATGAAGAGTTAATTCTTTTCTCTGTCTGTTGAACAATGAGCTGCAGATGGAGAAACACCTGGCCTTGTCGTCAGCCGATAATTCGTGTGTACCGAAACTTGCGGTCTATAGATTCTCCCGATTTGTAGGCATATTTTGAAATTTGTGGATACTCTTGCGTAGAAGATTTGGTCGGAATATGATTCACTAACTGAGCACAACTTTTCATTATCCAACTTCTCTGGTATCTCTAAATGACAGGCATCAATGAGTGAAATATCTCGATCAACATTTGGCAAACCGCAATTGGCATCTGCAGACATCTTAGCCATTTCGATATACAACAAATATCTTTTATGACCGTTATATGCTGTCACCCAGGCGAAATTCATACACCATACAAGATTGGAGGTGATTTTTCCATATGTGTATAAAGTGTTCTTTATACACTTTATACTGTCCTGACTTTGGCGTATCTTAAGACTTAAAGCTAATTCCCTAAACAGACTTCTCACGTCTAGCTCAGTTTATGCTATCGAAGCTTACATTATAACGTAATATCCTGAGTCAATGATTAAGGTTCCATCGAAAAATTTATTATCCAAGGGTATTAATATCCATCTATTTGCTGAGTGATTTCAAATGTTCGCCTATTTTCAGTGTACGGTTAAATACTGTGTACATTTTAAGCATTTTTATACATTTTAAAGATTTGTTGAATTACTTAATAAAATGTTAATAGGCAACAAATGGGTTAGAGAAGATGACTTATGTACGAGTGATTTACACGAAATCATAATTCAGAATAATTACAGATTTAGTGAATTTACCCTTTCAATCATTACTAGGATATATTGTAAGTAACGACTTTTACACAGTTACTATAATTAAGACTTACTTTGAGGGATGACCTTAGATTTGGAGACAGCTTAAATGCATTCACTTTTCCTCTGAAAAATTGTTAAAATTTAGAGTATATCGCAATTATTATTACCAAAGATTCTACCAGTAATACATACACTCACGTTTGTGAAAATTGCAACACCAAGAAGGAATCGTCATAATTGAATGCAATTTAATACACAGTTGAGTGGTAGTGGTACAAATAAATGATTAAATGTTCAAAGCAAACAAACAAGAACAAGAGATCAGAATCAGTATTTTGTGTGGCCAACACGCGCCGCAATAAGTGCTGCTACACGACGTGGCATGGAGTCAAACAAAGTTTGAATGTCTGACTGAGGAAGAGCATTCCATATCGTTTGTACGCGTACCCAAAGTTCGTCTGCAGACGCAACAGGACGAGGATCACGAGCAAGACGCCGACCAATGACATCCCACACATGTTCAATTGGCGACATATCCGGGGAACACGCAGGCCAAGGAAGAAGCTGTACCTGCTGCGCTGCAAAGAAGGATTTAACAATCCGAGCAGTATGAGGGCGGGCATTGTCCTGTTGAAATACAGCGCCTGGCAAGCTTTGAAGGAAGGGAACAGCTTCGGGCTGTAGAACTTCACGGATATACCGGTTGCTGTTCAGATTGCCCACAATTCGTAGCAATTGAGATCGTCTATGATATGCTATGGCGCCCCAGACCATAACTCCGGGTGTTCGTCCACTGTGGCGTTCGATAATGCACTCCGGAAGGTGGCGTTCACCGGCATAGCGTCTGACACGAATGCGGCCATCATGGTACCACAAATTAAAGCGGGATTCGTCAGAAAACACGACATGCTGCCAATCAGCACGCCAGTCTCTATGCTGATTGGCCCATTGTAGCCGCAGGCGGCGATGGTCGTGCGTTAGGGGGATCCTGTATAAAGGAGTCCGTGCGCGCAGTCCACACTGCAGCAGACGTCTACGAATTGATGAAGCACACAATGAAACACCTGTAGCTATTGACCACAGTGCTGCCAATTGTCTAGAGGAAGCTGTACGGTCCGTCCGCGCCATGCGGACCAGGTGTCTATCATCGCGAGCTGACGTCACATTTCGGGGTCCACTCCCGGATTTCCGAGTTGTCCGACACTCGTCCGTCCACTGCTTCCAAACGCGCATCACTGTGCTGCTGTTACGCTGCACACGAGAGGCTACTGCACGATACGACAATCCAGCTTCACGAAGGCCGATGATTCTCCCTCGTTCAAACTCTGTAAGTTGTTCAAATCTCGCTCTCTTTCGTCGACGAGGCATAAGTACAGATTGAGTTAACGTTTACCACTAGCAGATAACCACCGATAACCATACACGCCTCTCTACAGCCGTCTATTTATTGGGATCCATCAGCCGTTCAGAGGGCGCTGCTCAGCATACGCATGCGCTACGGATTTGCAATTCTAATCATTTGCATATCATGCGCTACTTTGCATTTCCTGAAAATTTCAGCTCACTCGCGTAAGTCCTTCATGGTGTTGCAATTTTCACAAACGTGAGTGTAAATAGGCTCTTGAAGCAATTTTCATTAGCTTTATTAAAATATATACTAATATTATATTACCGATATTTAATTTAAATCATAATTTCTGATATAGATCTAAATTAAATATTTGCATTCACAAAATATAAAATAAAAAAAATGATTAAGCATATAGTTTTGAAGCTGGTGAAATTTTGCATGTTATTCTTTTTTAAACATGAATAAATTGTTCAAGAGGCTTCTGAAATTCCTGTGTTATATTTCCTGGTATTCAATAATTCTGGCAGTATTTGTCTAAAATGAATTTAAAGTCGAAATTAATATTTCACTGATAAAACTCTAATATGCTGATATTAATTGATGGTTAATCAAAGATTCTGAGTGAAATATATAAATAAAATGAAGCCTTTTGCAAGTTTTCGTGTTAATAATATATATTAAAAAAAGTTGTAAGGTTTATCCTAAGTTTTTAATAGTTACCTTTAGTTAAAGCCATTTTATTATCCTTTCTATTTTCAGCTTACAATTTCCTACCAGAATGTGTTTTTGGAAGCGCGTTTAATGCAAATGAGTAAGGGTAGTATTTAAGTCTATATTTCACTGACTTCGTTAGAGAGCCAGAGTTTCTGACTAGTGCGCGTTTGCTTTTGGGCTACGTCTCTCTCTAAGCTATTACAAGGTTCGGTCGTACTTCAGGCCCTTGATAGCTTCGCCTACTTAATTGAGATTTAGAGACCAGCTACTTAGAATCTTAATAGCTTCGGCTATATCTTTTTAGCTAAGCATTAATTAAGCTTTAATTCTTATTACTTTAAGTTCAAGACCAGTTGGAGGCGTTGCTGTATACTCTGAGATTGGAGCCGACTGTGTGAAATCTTATTTTGAGAAATAAATGGTAATTAACCCTTACTGAGTATTCCCTCTCTGTTCACGCACTCAAGCGATTATTCGCTTATCGGTGTAAGAGGTTTCCCACCTTTAACTGAGTATTAAACGAGTCGGAATCAAACGAAGTAATAAACAAATTAAAAGTTATGATAAAATTTGCAAAACTCTCTGGATAATTCGTCATTGCCAAATATTAGAAAAGTAAGAAATTCATATGTGAACACCAACGCTGAGAAGGCGAACTGCGAGCTAGGAAAAAGTAGCGATATTAATCTGTCCTATGACCTTGAAGTAAGTTTTCTTATCGATTAATCGACCATTTTATAATCGATAGTAATCAATATTCTTTTTTTTTTTTCGTATATTCGTTCAATATTTTTCGTAGAGCTGTATATAGTATTTTTCTTCTCTTTGTAATCTGATATAAGAATTCAGCGGATTTAAACGAAACATGCTGTGATTTGACAGTATGTTTAACAAATTACCGTAATTTAATATATGTATTTGTTTAATATATTACTTTTCTATCTTTTCTTTCATGAAATTAAATTATTATTTGCAAAATTTTCAATAATCTTGAAACGTGGCTTTTGAAATCTGCAAAACAAGACTTCATTATGTAAAATGAAAGAAGATTTTTTCGAAACATTAACAATCCATAGAATATGGATGCCATATTTTTCTTCTGTAAATTTTTTATAGAATTACTTTTCTTTAATAAAATAATATTTTTGTGATTAAATTTCAAATTATATTAAAGACATGCTTAAGAAGATTTAAAGTAGAATTGACGAACGAAATCTTACTAATATACGGCAAAACTGAATTTTTTTATTTGTCTACTGATTTTTTTATTTGCCCGAGGATCGAACTCCGGACCTGCGGTGCAGCCACCGGACAGTCATTGTGAAAAGTATTAATATATATATATTTTTTTCTAAATTGAGAACTTGTTTACAGAATTCTTGCTCCACAAAATAACTTCAGGCTTCGGTACTCGCAATTAGCCAACTAGTAATAGAATTTCTACTAATTTAAAAGGAAAACGTTTGTAGTTAAAGGAATTTTCATACAATTAGCTCGTGATGATTCTAAAGTATTAAAGGATTTAAGTTTTGTTCTCACTTCGTGAGAATATTAATAAAATATTTTTAGACCTTAAAAACTTACAAATTGTGAGAAATTCTTTTGATACACCAAATGTAAAAAAATTATAAATTAAAGACACTAATGAATCACAAAAGAATATCATTGAATAGGATTTAAGAGGAAAATTTAACCTAAATTATTCTAATCTGCTTATTAACCAATTCCTCAATGCAAAATTAATATGTCAAGATTTGCAAATTTAAGAATTAAACATGAACAATGGGGTCATTGAAAACATTTTAGTAACTGTAAGTGTATGTCTACAAACAAACGTTGCAATAATAAAGGTGAGAAAGAGTTTTTGTGGACACAGAGTATATAATACAGATAGAAAAGTGCATTAATACATTATTTACTTTATCAGTAAAACATCCGGTTATAGTAAACCAGTTACTTTCATGCATGAAGAGTATAATGCATAAAGAGGTCAAATATCTACGGGGAAATTTTGTAACTTTGTTTTACCGATATTCTCTTCTATTCTAGAAACGACGCGAATCCACTCGTTGTTCAAGGACATCGGGAAAAGGAAATAGAGCTGATCCTTAAACAATGAATTTGATTTTGAACAACGAATTTGATCCTTGAATAACGAATTTGTGTGCAGATTTGTCTCACTGTACTCAAAAAGCACTTTTATGTATACCACAACCCAACTAAAATTTGTTCATTTATCTAATATTTTATGTACTTAAATTACAGCGTGATCTCAACTCCTTTGAGCTGAATTCAAGTTACACACTTATATCTTAAAACACAGATTACATCTAATCAATCAAAAAAAAAGAGCCTTAAAATCAGCATGATTATATATTTATTTATAATACTTCTATTTTTTTGAAGAATTATAAGAAATATTTCGAAGAATTATAAGAAAAGTATTGCATTTCACGTATCGATATTTATCAACTCATATTGATAAATATCGATACTTCTTTCATTCTTCATCATATGTTATTACTTCTTTCATTGAAAATAAGTAATAATTTCTGAATTAGAGATAAGAAATGGAAGCTCGTAACATAGATTTTGCGGGCAAAGAAGACTTTTTAAAAATTAACGTAAAACTTATTTTTAAACATTGTTATTTTCGAACAAATAATTCTGAGGGATGCTAGCTAATTTACGAATGTTAACCAAAAAATGTCCGGCTTCAGACCTAGTGATAATTTTCTATTAATATTACTCTAATTTGTTATCACTTTTGATAAGTAATTTATTTAGGTGCAAATTTTATACTAGAATTAATTCAAGGAAGCGCATTTTCTAGAATTATTTTCTCACCTTTCGTCTCCGGCTAAAATAACTGGCTGCTCCGGATGAAACTGGAGTGTAGTAAGATTTATATTCTCTTTAGCTGTATACACCGTGTAAGTTCCTATGGCTTCCAACTTATTGAATAGTAAGTCGAATACGTGAATCTATTAAATGAGAAAAACAGATCTTTAAATGGATCTTCAAATTCAGTGGAAGCTTTATTTTGTAGCAGTTTTCAGACGCAATTTGACACAGTGATTCCTTTCATATCTATCAATATTATATTTTCAGAAGATTAATCCATTAAACTTGACCCTTATGCTTTCAGTAATTAAATTGCAGCGAATAATGTAAATGTAGTGATTATCAATGCTTAAATTGATTCAAATTTATCATTATTTAACTTTCAATTATATTATTTAAAATTCAGTTGTACAACGATGTTTCATGTTAATCAGTGAAGTGCTATAATTTTGTTTCCCATACGATGCATAAATTAGGGAGCATGCAAAAAATTCAATATCATTAATAAAAATTGTTCGCATTTTAAGACCTGTGTTTTGTTCTCTTATTCTTTCTTTTCTGGTTCTTTAAGTAAAACTAACAAACTTTTGGGTTTTTGATTTAATTTAAACGCTTAGTAGTTTTGCTATCATTATCATTAATATATACTAAAAGTTAATACTATGGTTCTTCAAATCTGACAAAAATTTCACATTCAATATACATTCCAGTAAATGAAGGTGCCAAATCAAAAATAAATTTTTATTTAAAATCTTAATGTTTTTATTGAATTGCTAAGCTACAGCTATTACGTTATCAAGCATAAGGGATATTTTTAACATAAAAACCTCAAAACCGGGGTCTATTTAACTGCATCATTAGATAATCTTCAACTTTGGAATTCAATTTTTTTTTTGACAAATAAAAACTGAGTGATGTACATATGATTACATTAATTAGTTTAAAATTCATGCTGTTTAATACAAAGTGCAGAAACCAAGTTTCAAGATGTATTTTAGTGTATTTTTTGAAGGGTATCAGATGTTTGTACAAAATAATTTTTAAATATTTCATTTTAAATTTTCTCCCAATCTTTGGATAGCATAATAATATCTCTTAATTAATTGAAATAATCATAATTTTATTAAATTAATCGTAATTTATAACTAAATAACTATAAATCATAATTCATATGGCTAGCATAGTAACTTTATCGAGGCGCGAATTTAAAAAGATATTCTAAAATTTTGCGAATATTAGATTTTTCCACATATGTCAAATATATTTGCGAATTTAAAATTTTACTATTTTTAAAATAAGCCATTTTTAAAATTGAAAACCGGTTAAATAAGGCCTTGCAGGTGCTCTCGAAATAGTGTGAAGAAAATAATCTGACAGTAAATTTGGAAAAGACTGCTTCACAATCTTTTTCTCTAACCCATATAATCCTCCACCCAGAGTTAAAGTACCAAGATACTTTGATTACCAATAAGGACAACTTTACTTATCTAGGAATGACTTTTGATAATAAATTAAGTTGGAAGCTTCATGTTGAGCAGCTTACCGAACGCGTTTCAAATAGACTTAGTATTTTAAAGCGTCTAGCAGGATGTATTTGGGGGTGCGCTCGGTCCACCCTTAACATTACATTTAATACTTATATACTGCCTCTAATGACGTATTGTTGTGAAGCTCTCATCCCTGCCCCACTGTCGGTGGTGAATAAACTTGAAATGTTGCAAAACCAAGCTCTTCGCTTGATTACAGGAGCTGTGAAGTCCACACCTATCGATCTATGTTACTGTTGACAGGAAATAAACCCTTCCAGGATATTATGAAAATGAGAGCCTTGTTTCTCTATGAAAAGCTACTGCGGATGGAGGATCCCTACTGGAGGGACTACGTAGTGAAGCTTAGTAAATTAAAAATCCAATATGAATTTATTCAAAAAGTCTTGGATATGAAGAAAGATCTTGAGATTCCAGGTACTATACACTCTCTTGACATCCAGAAGCCCTCTGGAGGTGATAAATGTCGAAGTAAGGCTAGACCTAGTGGAAACCATCTATAAAAAGAGATAGAAAGAGAGCCATCCATAGAAAGCCATCCATAGAGAACCATCCATAGAAAGAGAGAAACCATCCATAGAATATTTTCTCACCTTTCGTCTCCGGCTAAAATAACTGGCTGCTCCGGTTGAAACTGGAGTGTAGTAAGATTTATATTCTCTTTAGCTGTATGCACCGCATAAGTTCCTATGGCTTCCAATGTTGGATTCCACCGTGTAAGTTCCTATGGATGTTGCATCAAGCGTTTTGAAATGTCTGACTTTGAAGACCTTTGCGACTAGATATCCACCTATTCATTGGCTGCACATTTTTACTGATGGTTCTCAGTTTGACTGTCATTTTAAGGTTGGGGCTGGCGTGTTTTCGAATCTCTTTTCTTTCTACACCCCTGCAGGATACATTGGTACCTCCTTTGATGACGAAGTAGTAGCCATGTGTATAGCCCTACAGCAATTAATAGCTATTCATTACATTTTTGCAAAGGCAATCATTTTTTCTGATTCTCCAGCAGCCATTCAGTCAATTAGCTCTGTTGAACACCCATTAGCACCTGAAATTTTGCAATGCCAAGAGTTCCTGAGAACTCTCACTTTAAAGGGGAAACAAATCGTCCTCCAGTGGATGCCCGGTCATTGTGGACTTTGGAGTAATGAACTTACTTGCAAAACTTGGTTACTTGCGGACTTACTTGCAAAACAAGATGCCAACTTACTACAACATCCAAATACAGCCGTTTCTTATTGGAGGATTAAACAGTTTTAAAAAAGTTTATTTACATCTAATACCTTACGAGATCTTCAGACTCGATTATCGATAATCCAAGACGAACTGTTGTTGCAGCTTTCCGTCTGTCTACAGGACATGATTGCTTTGCCTCTCACCTGCCCCGCATAGGCATTTCAAGCGATCCTATTTGCCCACTTTGAAATTCTGGAGAACTGGACAGGGGCCACCTGCTTCGATGTGGGTCTCTCCGTGGTCTTACAGAAGAGTTGGAAATAAAAAAAACTATTTAAAAAAATTATATAGTTATTTATTTCTGAGTAAGGTTAGTTTTGCATTTAAATAATCCGAACGCTATTTCCCTCTAGAGTTCTGCAACTACCTTATGCAAAATAATCTAATTCTTAAGTCCAAATCCGAACTTTGAATTAGCCTAAGGTTCACCAAATTTCTGGAATACAAGAAAACATCATATTCTGAAAGTGAATAAAGCCACCTTCCGTTATCTGTCAATACTGAATAAAATTTTCGATGCCGAAGGCTCCTTTACATGTATATTTAACGCTTGCCACATAATTTAGAATAGATCATATAAAATATGTATAAAGAATTTGTAAGAGAATGAAAAAAATATCCTCCAATTAAAGTGAAGAATCCAAGAAATCCAAGAATAAGTTTATCAGTTGAATGGTAATCTGATTCCGTATTTACGATATTGAGTACATTTCCGGAATTTGAAGAGTTTCTAAACGTAAATTAAATTAATTATTAAAAATTACATAATAATTAAAAATTACGTAATATAATTTTTTTAATTATGTGTTCATTATTTGTGTTACGGTTTCATTTTTGGTAGATATTCTTGTCCTCGATAAATCCTCGATCGCGAAAAATTTCAAGAAAACGCTAATGTAGATCTCAAAGCCGCTACAATTTTGAGTAGGTTCATTGTTTACCCTCGATCGCCTGCAAATTTTACCATCTTGTTACGCGATAAAATAGTGCGTTATTACTGCCGTATATATGGTTAAGTCTTCAGAATTTTATAGTCAAGATCGTTAAACTTATTGAACTTATTGAACATTTTACATACAGTTGCATTTCCTGAAACTGCTGCAAACAAAGTAGAAGAAAATGGAGCCCAGCAGACGTCTTTCACTTCATTTTCGAAAAAGAATTCAAAAACGGATTCCCTGAAATAAACAAATATTAAATAAACCCAATGTTGTTTAATGCATCTAGTATATATTTGTGTCTATATGCAATTAATCTTATAATATATTCATATATATAATTACAAAACTTTTTTTAAAAAAGAAAACACAATCATGAATAGATTTTTTTTGCGCATTAAGCTGCTGAAAAATTATCAGTAAAGACATAAAGTAAGAAATTTAGAATTAATTTTTCACAAAGACCAAAAATTGAAATTCATAAGTAATAAATTTCAAATAATCCTATAAATGCAATAAAGAATTTAATAAATGTTAAAACCAAAACTTTTCAAACAAGCGATACCCCAAATTCAAAACATCAATGAGATTTAAAGAAAAACTAACATAACAGAAGAGGAATTCAATCAACTTGAATGCTACTTTTTCAGGAAGAGGAATACTGAGATCAATTTAAATCGCTCGTCCACAAAAATCCTCACTTTTCTGTATTCAGAATTAGCCGATGAATCATTTCAATGTATTTTAATTTTAATAGTTCTCCCGAAACTTCTGGCCTTTCCCAAAGCAAGGAAAAAACAATGTAAAATCTAATTAAAATCTTATACCTTTAATAAAGAGAATTATATTTAAAGAATTGAAAACATAAGTGAAATAACAAAAAGTATTTTATTATTTAGAAAATCTTGATTGATTTTTTCTTGCTTTGGGGAGAGTCAGAATTTTCGGGGGGGGGTGCTTCCACTGATCCGGATCACAACATCATTGACTGTGAAATAGCTCACCAGGCTTACGCCGAGAAATAGTTACCTGAGAGCTTGGGTAATAAATGCCATTAAAAAACTGCAAGCTCGGAAGAAATTCTCCGAATCTATTCGTATGGCCTTACTCTTTGAAGGCACAGGATTGTAAAAATGTAATCATCTTCTAGCTCATTATATATCTATTGCACTTTCGTATACTATGTACCAACAGTTTTATTATACATAAATTAGTTGCGGACATTATGCTGTCATATAAGCTGGTCTAAAATTCCAACGATTTAGCACAAATTACATGCTGTGGAACAGCTTAAGGTCATAAGCCTTCGTTTTAGCGAAACAAAGAACGATTGCAATATTTTCTAAAATATCATGCAGGAGAGTTTTCGATTGACAAGAATAATACAAGTAGTTTAAATTCCTATGAATGAATGTGGCTGTCCAGTGAGTAAATGATGTTATTTGTATTCTAGTTTGCCTCTATGAAACTTAAAGTCGGGTCAGTGCAGTGAGTCAGGGAGAGTGTTTGCAAGAGTTTATGTCTAGGATTTAGCATTTGAGTCATAAGTATGGCTGCATCTTTGCTACCACCTTATCAATTCCGGTCTTATAAAACAATTCTTTTTTTGAGTATATTTTACCACAACGTATTTTTCGCATCCTTCTTTTTTCTGAGATACTGCCCTAGAAGCTTTAATGTTAGCAGATGTTGACTGCTAATCCAAACTCCCAAGCTATGTGTTCGACTTTCGCGTAAAGCTCGTTTGTCTGCGTGCATCTTTCCCCTCTCATCAGCGGTGCAATATTGGTCTACCTCCTGTAGTGAAGCCTGGGCAACGTTCTCAGTGATGAGACAGTTAAAAGACCAATTCGTTTGGCCATTCGGGACAAACTATTTCCAAGTAAATATTCCTTAGAAAAAAAATTCTGATATATTTTTGGGGGGAGGAATATTATGTCTTTCTCATAAAAAATATAAGACTAGGTATGTTAAGCTAAGAAATTTAAACTGATAAACAAAGAAAGTTATTTAAGAAGAATGAAGAAATATGGTTATGACTCGTGAAGACTCAAATTCGTTTTGTATCCATTTGACGTATTAGTTTGTATCTATGCAACAGTGAAATCAAATAGATAAAGCGATGCTTTAAACCAAAAAAACAGCGAACGGCAGAGTTGATTAGCTCGTTTAGAAATATCTCCTATTCAGTTGTCATAAGTATCAGCTGTCAATTGTTAATTTACTTTAGATTTGTTGCGTTAGATTTTTTGCAAATGGACCTTCTACATTCCGTATACTGAGAAAAAAATTCAAATGTTCCAAACATATATGTTTTAAAGTATTAAATTTCTATCATAAATTTCGATTTCTTCTGCTAATCAAGATACTCTTTCAATTTAGCTCTAATTTTGAAAAATTTCGCAGATTTTAGCTACTTGATTTTGGCTTAAGAAATACTCAAAGATAGGAGGAAATACGGACTTAAATGCGGTATATGAATTGAAAATTTTTATTTCTTTGATGGCAGTGAAGGAAAAAAAAGGAATTCCGTGATAACATCCCTCGGGGCTTTCTCTCAAAAATGTGCTTTGTTGGTTGATCAGCAGCAACTTTACCTAGTTACAAAATTGATTTGCACACTCCAGCAGTTGGATTTTCGTTCACATTTTATATCTAGAACAAATAAAAACAGGATGTCTTGGAAGACGTTTTTCCTAAGGAATCCTCATTTATTCATTCTACAAATCTCAATGAAAAAGAGAACTAATTTTCTCTCAGTGAAACTCGAAAAAGACAACAGTTACATTCTGTAGCAATTTTCATTTACTAATATTAGTTATTACATTAAAAAACAACTTTCTTTAAGGTATGGTCCCATATCCTAATGGTTAGGTCTTCACCGCAGGATAAGAACACTCTGGGGTGGATTGGATTCCAATAAACGCTGTGGATGGAATGTTTATGGTCATCGTAACTTTTCAAACTGCTCTTTTCTTCAAAGGAACACTTGTGTATGCGTCCACTTTCGGTGCCAACAACAATTAAGTCTTCGTCAATTTTATTGACAGAAATTGCAGTTCCACTAACTGAAAACAACAAATAAGAAAAAAATCATATTTCATCTTAGGCCAATAACTTTTATCGGCAATACTGCTTTCAGAAGCGAAAAAACATTTGTTCTCTGAAGTAATTTATAAATATATTCCATAGATACAGGGTGGTTATAAAGTAACTTTCGAAGTTTGAAGGCATCTACAGCTAAACGGTTACAGGCGATCTTAAACATCGTGGTTTGAAAACGTCGCGAAGAAAAAAACGCAAGGAGAAAACATTGTTATGTAAAACATAGTGAGAGAAAAGAAAGCAAAGAGAAAACATCGTGGTATGAAACATCATCGTCGAAAATAAATCGATTCAAAACTATCGCAGTTTTAAAACATAATCGTAGAAAACATTGCGGTTAAACATAAAGAACATGAGGACAACATCGCAAATATATATTTTTCAAGTTTTAAAATTTATAAATGTATATTCGCGTAATGATGTGTGATCACAAGAAAGAAAGAGGAATGTTTTTACCTATATATTCATACTTTTAGATGAATTAATATTGAAAATGCAAGAAGGAAATTTAACTATTTAAAAACTGAAAAAAAGTAGAGAATTAAAGCTATGCATAGCAGTTAATCGAATTTTGCAATTATGTACTTAACTATTAATGATCATTGTTTAATTAATCTGTTCTATAAATCTGTACTGGCAGTTTTGTATGAAAATTACAGTATAAAAAAATTAAAAATGGAAGATGAATAAATTTAAAATTCTCTTAATTGCTATACGTAACATTAATTTTCTACTTATTCTCAGTTTTTGAAGACCGTCTTTTTTTCTTAGAAAAAAATTATTAATTTGTCCAAAATATGAAATATAGAAGTAAAAATATATCTCAATCCCTCTTCGCTGTAAAATCATTATGCGATCACGCATTTAGAATTTCTAAATCCTGAAAAACACGCATTTGTGATGTTATCTTCATACGATTATTTGTAGGTGTTTTATTTTTTACTGCGATATTTTCTTCGACGATGTTTTAAAACTGCGTTTCTATTGGACTGCTTATTTTCGACGACGATGTTTCATACCACGATATTTTTGAACCGTGATGTTTGTTCTTTGCTTTCTTTTCTCCTACGATGTTTTGTACAACGATGATTTTGCCTTTCGCTTTCCGCGTGACGTTCTCGTCCGTGATGTTTTTGCCGCAATAATTTTGGTGGAAACAGCTATAAGTAATAATGGAACGAAACTAGATGTCATATAGACTGTTGAAGGCACGGGGGGGGGGGTAAATTTAAAAAAGGCTACTGAAATTTTGACGAGATCTGTAGATAATTTGGCTCTGCTGTCCCTTACATAATAAAAAAATTCCACAATCTAGGTGGATTACGCAAATTTCTTAAGGAGTATACAACAGCAGAGACACTCCTGCCTTTTAAAAAGAGAAAAGTTAACACTGAATCAGCAATTCTTTGACTGACTGTTGACTTGTGCTTAGCACGCTGCCTACTTAGCCTGAATGTACTTTACTGGTATTGCTGTATTACACCAGAGCAGCGTTTCCTAAACTATGTTTCATGGAGCCCTGGCGTTTCACGAAGCTAACTCAAGGGTTCCTTCATAATATTTAAACAAGTAAATTAAAAAAAAAAAACACTGGTTTGCGACGGTGCTGTCGGGGCAGTTTTTGATATTTTACAGCAAACGCACTGAGGAATCTCCGGGAAGCATATAAGCATTCTGTACCGTACCACGCGCATAGGGAAAAATCCATACTTGTGATTGGATACTGCTTCTAATGAAATCATTTTCTCTACGCTTAGGAACGCCTTGACTGCTTGGGCTCGAAAATACACCTCCATACCGATAGCAGTACCGAAAAGAATTTATTACCGTTAATGATGTGCATTATATTTTTGTTGCCGATTACATTTATTACGGCACTGTAATTATGGTGAATTTAATATAAAAAATGTAGTGCTTTTTTCATAGACAGGAAAATCAATATTTCTTATAGTGCGCTAACTCCGTAAATGAGTATTAATATTAGGTGCAGAGGTTTTTAATAAATGTATTCTTAATTCAAAAGCCTTCGTATTAAAGGTTTTGTGATTATTAATTCATTGTTTCATGTTCTTTAAACACACATCCTTTGCAGATGCAGTCTCCGAAAACATGAGACGAGTGAGTTTTCGCAAACAGCAAAAACGTTGGGAGCTAATATAATACACAGTAAATTCGCGATGTTTGTAGTCATTCTGAAAAAGTGAAATTTATTTTTAAAGTTAGACTACAATAGATTTGGAACACAGAAACAGAGATAACTATGCATAAGTTTAATATTTCCCATAAATGTATACTTTATGAATATTGCCCATTTTTTAACGTGTGATATCTTTTGTACCTTAGTATAAAACTAGTGTTGAACAGAGAAGAAAGTTTATTTTCTTATACACGTGTATTCAGCGAATATACTGAATGCGCTTTTTTCCTTTATTTATAGCAACAGAATACTAGAAGTGTGAAAAACATGGATATTAACATGGAAATAACATGTACATTTGCAAAGGAAATATTTTCTGCAATGTGAAAGGCCAGAATACAACAAAATTTCAATAATAATATACTTACTAGCACATATACCTTTACATTTGAGTCGAGATCGTGTTATCCAATGTGTTTTGTTTTTTGCACTAAATTTATTCACTCATTTATTTGTATAATTTAAGCATTTGAGGTTGCTTCTGATATTAACAGCATCTTTGAAGGATTTTATAGTTTTATTATTCCTTAAACAGGATGTTAACTGCAGAAAGCTGCATGCCAATTTTTTTGTCTATCATTATTATTCAAAGAATACAAAGGATAATTTTCAAGCTTCCGTATCACTCACGCGCGTCATTCAACAAAACAAAACTGTCAGAATTCCACCTAAACGTCCTTACGCTAAGAGAAAATGATGTCATCGGAAAGTATGTCCAATCACAATTACGGATTTTTCCCTATGCGCGTGGCGTGGTACGGAATGCTTATATGCCATCCGGAATTATGCTATCGATGATTCCAGACATATTTCTTTACTGATTGCTACAAATGGGAAACCCATACATCTGGAAAACAGGGGAATACCCCAGTTTTTAAAAATACAGGGAAATACTAATTGATTGAACTTTTATATTTTAGTTTTTTCTATTTATTATTGGTTACTACAACATCACATCACATATACTTTTCCGTAAGATTAGAAGTAAAAACCATAACATCTGGGACCATTATGTAAATTAAATAAAAGGAAATCCAGCAAGGATAACAGATAATCATTTATTGTTTGATGATTACACGCACAGATACCATGCGGCAATTACATTGATACTTGTACTAACAGAGCAAAGGCCATGAATGTCATAATTAATGGGGCTGTACAGCTTATTGAAAATATTGCCAAAATCTACCACTGCGTGACGCCTAAGCAGTAACTTGTTGCAGAGCGTTTCTTCTTCAGTTATAAGACTGCTCTTCATGAGGTGGCTAAAATCATTAACTTTATAAAATCTCAGCCACTAAATAATCGGTTATTCAAAATACTATGTGAGGACATAGGAAGTATATACACATTTTTTTTTTACATATTGAAGTCAAATTGTTACTTTGAGAACGATAATAGCCCTTATTTTTGAGCCAAGGGACGAGGTGTGTGAGTTTTTTAAGCACACAATTTCGAATTGCAAATTCGATTATTTTATAGAAATTAGCTGATTAATATTATCTACTTAAGCAACATTTTTACAAAGATCAATGAAAATCTCATTAAAACTTAAAGATTTAATACTTTAGGACAAACAAGTAAATTTATTTACTGCTCACAAAAAAACTCTTACTTTTAAGAAAAAGAGAGAATTTTGGGCAGTTTGTGTGAGCTCCAACGACATTGATTGCTGCCCAACAATGAAAGGCTTTACAGAAGTAGAAGGAGTTGAAATATGGGATATATTTATTGAAAAAATTATTGAGCACCTGAAAGGTTTGAGTGTAGCTTTTAATCAGCATTTTCCAAATGAACAGCAGATTAAATATCAGAATGAATTGTGGATTAAAAACCCATTTATTGTAAATGCACAACCTTCGATCGTCAGCAGAAGAATACGAAACTTTTACTTAAATGATACCATGTTCATTGTTGCAAGAAAATTTAATTCCATTAGTGTAATTTTCATGCAGTTAAAAAGTTGAATATCCTAACTTGTCAAAAGGATCGTGATCGCACTTTAATCACACACAGCTACATGAAACGGGGTTTTTAGCTGTACGTATAGACAAAAAATAAATACCGCAACAGTACTGATGCCAAACCTGACATGAGAATTCAACTTTCATCTAGAAAGTCTTATATTAACTATAAAATCGAATAAGTTATTTTAAGATCTTTTCGATCAATTTTAAAATAACGTTTTGGACTCTGTCATTTTTCCTGCAAATAATCCGTTTACAGAATGTAGCATTAAAACCATGGTATTGAAGCAAACCAAGGATTCCTCTATAAAAGTGAACATAAAAAAGGATTCCATTTGTCAAAAATATTTTAAAATGCTGGAATAGAGAGTCCAGTGCTGTGGTGGCTATTAGGGAATTTAGAAGGCTCCATAGCATGCGTAAATGTTCAATGTCTCTTGTAGCATTGAAAAAATACGAAAAAAACTGAATCCCTAGGAGTTAGAGCAGGCAGAGAACGAAACGCAGTATCGGATGATGCAGTAACAGAAGTTACCTCCGCAGTGTTCAATTATGTAACAACTAGTAATGATCCAAGAGCTCATGCAATAGCTCTTGCAAATCGGTATTACTTATGCTGTTGTCGTAAAAATCTTGCGGAAAATGCTGTATCTATCTGTATATGATCAGTCTTGAAACTAAGAATAACAGATAACTAAGAATGACAGATTATAATAAGCGCCTGACTTTCGCGTCAAAGCTTCTTGCTCGAATTTAAATCGACAGTTATTGGCCTTGGTAAACATTGTGAGGATATAAGGCTTATTTTTATATGAATGGTTCCGTCGTCGGGCAGGTAATGTACCTTCACTGTTATTGATGAGAAATATCGGCCAACGCTTAAAGCTTTTGCTGTTCCTGAATTATAACTAAGACTCGACAATTTTTATGAAAGATGGAGTATGGCTACATATTCTTCGTTTAGGGCAAAACCTTTTACGCCAGCATTTCAGTAATAAGAGAGTTATCAGTCAATATTTTCCAATGGAATGGCCTCCTCATTTCTCGAACATCACCCCATATGACGTTTGGCCGTGAAGTTACTTTAAATATGTTGTGTATAGTGGCTGCTTTACAAACTTGACTTCCTTTAAAGAAAGCCTAAGACGGTTGCAAACGTCCAAACTAACAGTTTACACGCAAGACTAGAGAAAGTTATACACCGGATGCAATGTCTTGTCCACAGGGAAGATCAGCACAACGAAAATGTTGCACGTGGTCTAGGTGATCCTAATGCTGGATAATAAAACATTATTTTCTATGCGTCTCGTACTGTATGCCCTCCTTTTTTTTTTTTTTTTGTATGTGTGTATTTTATTAGTGAAACATCAATGCGATTCTGCTCAATCCTTTCCACGTTTATTATAACTATTGACCCTTTTTTTGGTTCCGACAGCGCTTAAATCTTTTCTATCGCTGATTTTTAATACTAAATATTTTTTTTCAGAATTTATTTTCCGTGCCTTCCAAAGTCTGTATATGAAATTTAGTTTCGCTCTGACCATTCGTTTTAGCTGCAGATGTCTTCAAACAAGTTATTCTATAACCATTCCATTATACAGGTATTCAAAATGGATTGAAATTGTTGTAATATTTTTCAAATTCAGGGAACTAACATTAACTGCAGACTGACTACAATTAAAATTAGTTAAGTATACCAGTTTGAGGTTTTCTTCTGTTCATATTTATTTTAGTTAACTCTTTGATTTCTTAGATTTTTTTCTATTGCTATGTGCATTATAATGCTGTTGACCTAATTCTTCAAGCTGTAGCAGAATTTACCTTGACTTTACCGAACGCAAAACTTTAAAAAAAAAACTTTTATTTGTATTCTCTATGCATGAACAAAAATGGCCAAATTTAACAAGAGTGGAAAAGCCAAGTCAGTAATTTATTTCTCAAATATCTCCGAGAATTCTCACGTAAAGCTACGGAATTTTTTGTATTTAACTTGTTTTTCTTGGATGTGAGATCTCAAGTTAAATACAAACTTTTTGACTACTTCGTTTTTATATTTTCCTCTATAATGCGAATATCCGTGAGATTACATAAGTGTAATTTTGTCTGCCAGGAGTCTTTACATCAATTATACTATTTTATATTTACAGATGTCTTCTACTTCCAGTGTTGTAACTATTTATTTAAATTCTTATTTTGAGGAACTGTATAATTTTAGCTCCTCGTCTAGATCAATACTAAAAGAAACAAAGGCTGTCACTTCTTCAAGCACCCAGTACAATTAAATATACGCTTAAAAGTACGAAATGCTTTTATTTAGATTTAGACACAGGTTGGACATTGTTCGAAAATTTATTTATAAATGACATCTTGCACAGTAACTATGCATTATTTTAAATTATGCAAATGCTTTAAAGGCAATTTCTTGAATATTCGCTTAGCGGCTAATGCCACTGAGTACGGGTAATTCCATCCCGCATCCAATTAGAAAATAATATTACCGCAAGGAGTCTTCGTAATTTTTTCTACGTGTAAATGAGTATCCGCAAAATGTTCTCAGAAATTCCGCCTACGTGAAGATAAATTCTGCTTATACAAGGAGAAAACATGAAAGTGCTTGTTCATAATGAACTATTTAGTTATGAAGCTGGTTTTATATAATACAGAAAATATTTCTAATTTAGTTTGAATCAAATTTAATCAGGTTGTCAAAATAATAAATGCAAAGCATGGCACTGCATTAAAATTTCATGAATCTAATTATGAAAAATCATTGTTTTTATAGATATTATTTTGCGTTATATACAGCATTAAACGTTAGGATCCCTTTTCTTTTTGATTGTAGAAATAATGCACAATGAGTTTTTCTTTGCAAAATAATTATTGAATATATTTTATGCAACACAATCAAAGCAAGAATTTAGTTCGAGAGTATCCTAGACGCATCTAATGTTCCTACTTTGAGCTAATAAATGGTGCAAGATCACTTAATAGGCAAAATTTTGGAACCATCATTATGATGACCTTAAATTCTACTATCTATTAATAATTATTAATATATGCTCATTAGCTCTTCTCTTTATTTTATAATTCATTGCACAACTATGAAGCTAAATTAAGATGAGTAGTTCTTATTATAGATCGACTGTCATTAATCCACCTAATCATATTAATCCAGCTTTGAATTTTTGCTTTCCTCATCGGCATTGAATATTTGAGTTACTTTAAAACCTGGGCGAATTATAACTTAAATTAAACCTAGCGAATTTTATTCACAGAAACAAGAAAAACAAGAAGAACTAAAAATTTTTAACGAACGACGATTAAAGTAATATGATAATATCTGATAATCATTTAAAGAATCACGATTCATGAAAAAGGAAAAAGTCTAATATCCATTTAATAAACTTACTAATTATTAAAGATTCAGACGAAATTCGCATATTTGTTTAAAAATCGGCAGACTACTTTTGTGAATATGAAGCCCGTTCTTAGATTTTTCTTAGATCAGAGAATCAATATTGTAGAGCTTACTTTTCAAACCCATGTCTTCTAGTTGTATCTCTTTAGGCTCGATGTTCATCTCCAATCCTCTTGGGGGAGCATCCAGAGGCCAGTCTTTTACTCTCATATAAGTGACTACGTCAGCCGAAAACAAGTCATTCTGAACCGTGAGGAGCATGTTCAAACAAAAAACAAAGATTTGTATGGTAATTACAAATAGGCAAATACTAATATCTGTGACTTTTGTGAATCAAACTGTGATAGGAAAGGCACACAACATAGCATAAAACGATTTGTGCTACATAATATTCCCTCCAGATGTTAATATAAAATCTACAGATTTCAGTTTTTTCTTACTAAAATTAAAAATATAAATACGCTATGAATAATGTTGTTGTTTTGGTACACATGTAGAGTGTTAACACATTATGTAAGAATACGAATGAAATACAGGAAGGAAAAAGTACGAATAATAAACTTTTAAAAACGATCAAGTAACTTACCAACAGGAATAGCCAGTTAATAATTTGCCCATCCATAGACACAGAACAAAGTTTTTGAGGTATGCGATCAGGTAGCCATGTCACCTAACACAAAAAATTCGAGATTAAATAACTACTCGTATTTAATCGTATAAAACTTCGGTTCTCAACCTTTTGACTAACGCGTGCCATCTGAACAAAAATTGAAAACCTTTTGCACCACCACTAGAAAGTACTACTATCACCACCACTCTTGAATAAAGCTCAGATCGCATAAATTCACGAGTGTTAGAGAAAAACCTCAATCAGGATGTTGGGGTTTTAATTTTTGAATTTAATAGTTAAAAAAACTTTGCTTTTTTGTGTACCACCTATTTTCTCTTGCGTACCATCGGTTAAGAACCCCTGGTATAGATTATACTAAGCATATTCGTACACATATGTATATATCACGTATCGAAACTACAAATATTTCCACAAAAGAGAAGAATTTTGAACTGTCTTACGGCTTTTCGAATATTACACCGCTTGCGTCGGATTACGTCCCCTTAAATAATTAGGCTATTGCAGAGCTCTTGCAGGCAATATGAAAACTAAAGATAATTTTTAAAAAAAATAGCTGAACAAAAAAAGAAAATCTGAAAGGTTTCAGATTTTAAATTACGTCCAAAGAGGCGTTTTTTAAACATTTTGTGTGTTACCTTTATTTATTAAATATCACGTTCTTCGCACTTAAACCGTAAAATTCAGTTAAAGAACAATATCGCAAAATAATTTTAAACAGAGCATATCTTTAGAATTTCCTATACACAGTCTCACGCGCTTGACCATGGATTAGAACACGCCTACTTTATATATTTAACGAATTCGTTAAAGTTTTACAAAATATGAAATCGATCATAAAACAAATTCCAAATTTCAAATTTGGGCTTCCAGATGCCTATATTCGCAACAGGATCACATCATTCAAAATTCGATGGCTCTAGGTACCGTTGTTTTATCTCAATGCAAGGAATATGCATACATTTATGCACATTCTTCATTATTTAATTTCTTTAAATATAACACAGAGCTGCAATATTTGGTGGCAACAGTTTGAAAAGTGAACCGATATTTAATGCTTCCGACCCAAAATCGCAAAACGAAAACAATAGTCCTTCCGGGACAAAGCCCCTTTGGACTAAAAATTCTTCTTTACACATGAGAAATACCGTCATATTGCAGTAACTCTCAAAGCTAAGTTTAAAGCAGTAATCAACAAGCAGAAGCTTTATAGTGCAACAGTTGTAACGGTTTTAAACGTAAATGATACAGGCTTAACTACTGTTCTTGTATGACGTCACTGACTCCTAGACTTCTCAATAGCAAATTATCTATACTGTGACCTGTTTTGTTGGCCTCTTCCTCGATGTTCAAAAATTACGACTGTGTCTTGCTAGACACACTCGTATGCAAACAACACGATCTTTGTTTTCCAGATTACATCACAAACACGAGTAAATCCTACTTGAAAGGTAAAGATTTTGTCGTACACATATCTATTCCATATTCCACTCGCCGTGCTATTCAAGCCGTCATATCCCCAGGGTCTCTGTTAGGACCCAATTTATTCAATATTTATGTGAACGACATTCTGCTCACACTTAGCACCACAGTGATGATACAGCGATTCTTGTTCCAAATGCATTTCTAAGTCCAATCACCCAGCATTTACGAAATCATATTCAAGCTCTTGAGACCTGGCTAAAGGACTGAAAGATTATGATTAAAGTTAATAAAATTGTGGTTAATTGGCTTACAAAAAAAAGGAAATCAGCAAAATCTCCAGTTTTACAGAAGCATTCAGTCGTGAGCTAAACAAGTCCCTTATCTTGAGGTGATCCTCACTAATCTTTCATGGGCCCCACACATTACATCTATCTTCCAGAAATTTCGGGCACGTAAAGTAAAATCTATCCTTCAATTGTCCGAAACAGAGCTCTGTCTATTGATAATTAGTTACTCGTATATAAATACATTCCGTATCTCATGATGTGCTACATTTGTGCAATCTGGGCGTATTCGTTCAAAACCAATAGACAAAAACTACAAATTTCCCAGAACTGAGGTAAATTTCTAATTCCCCCGGGTACATTATAAACAATAGGATCCATGAGCAATTAACAGTTGCCCAAGTCGGGCCACATTATTATACCAAAGCAAGAAAATTTCTTGAAAAATCAGACGAAAATTAATAGCTCTGAAGTTAAGATCTGAAACTGTGATTTAATAACAAACGAAAATCCAACCAATAGTAAAAGACGTACTTATTTTAAATTCTAAAATTGTTGTTTAAGCATATGCTTGCTTATTTTTTCTGTATA
>KK117865.1:40826-84047 GCA_000611955.2 Stegodyphus mimosarum | reverse complement strand
AAAAAGAAACATAGTAATATGCCCAAAAATTAAAAACAAAAATTTTTTAACCAGTCCTGCGCTATGAGTTCTGAATTAGGGTTCCAGAAAAAGGAGATTAATTTTTATATTTTTTATATTTTTTCCTTTTCACATTTTTATTTTTCAAGTTTGTTCTACTGATGAATTCTTATTTTAATTTTGATATGTTTAGATCCAGTGTAACCTCTTATCCACAGTTGCAATTATTAATATTGTTAAGGAATTGCCTTGCTTTGACTCCAATAATTTTTTACTTTAGATGCTTTAAACTTATATTATATATATATATTTCTAATCCTTGTTTTATTTCTATATTGTGAGGATCTGATTAGCATCCACCTATTTTTGTTCATCACCAGTTCGACAGTTTTCTTATGACAAAATTATTATCGCGTTTGTAGCTTGATTTTTCTTTTCGCACATTCTTAGACCCCTTAAGTTATTATCTTGTAACTATTCGAAAAATTAAGTATATTCGATTTTAGATAGAATCTTGAACCTATGCGCTCAGGTGTCTAGTAATCAGGTGTATTAGTTCTACTAATCAAGTGTAAGTAATTGACGTGGGCGTTGAGAAGAGCCTAACTTTGTTTCTCTATTGACCTTGATTGACACGTTATGAGTTTGTTTATGCGAGCCGGACATACGGCAAAATTATAATTTTAACTTGACAAAAATCACTTTTTCACATTTTGATAACATGTAGAAAACCTACTTAGAAATATTTCATAACAGCCCCTCTCCATCTGGTATTTTTGCTTAAATTTAGACTAACAAAGGCTCAGATGGCTTCCATATTAAGTATTCTTGAATAGAAAGACGCCACCCAATTCGTCAACTCACACATTTTATAAATAATCTCGCTTTCTGCACATATAACGGGTTAGCGCATTTCACTTCGTTGTGGATATTATAATTATAAATTTGCTATAATGTTGCAGTATTATTTTCTGTTAATTTTTTGTGAGTTTAACTCAAATATGCGGAAATATTTTCATTCGTAAAATATTTCTTGAAATAATCGCTTTTGATGTAACCTACAATAAAAAGTACCGTAGAGTATCGCGTTATTTTTAAGTTTTGTCAAATTTATTTAATAAAAGTGTAATATAAAAAATTCAGATTCTCCTTTTAACCACTTTGTTACATAGAGAATCCTTTGCTTGCAGGTTGCAGTTAAGATGTTGATTTGACGGGATTAAGGATAAGAGCAAAATTATATTTGCATTATTATTAGCAAAAATGAGTTTTATCTATTAAAGCAGAACAATTTCATTTACCTATCTTAATCTAAATTTAATACAAAGTTACATAAATATACTCTGTGGGACAAATTTAACGTAAGTATTTGTTCTACACACAGTCAAATATATTTAAATCTCTCACGAAAGTCTTTGTTGAGAAACTGATTGCAAAGTGAAAGAACAACTGAGGGGTTTGTGAAATATTTGTGAAAGAAAATTCTAAATGATGGAATTCCGGATTTCGTCTACCAATTTCGACACCGATATATCCGGATTAGTAAGAAAATCTACCCAAAATTGAAGTAAACCAAAGAAAGGTTTTTCCTAAAGTTCTCAAATTATGGAAGTTAGTAATGTGATGCCTCTCGTTAGAAAATATGGAGCAAAAATTAACTTAAGCTTATCAAAAGTACTTAGTATAGAGTAGAAAAGTGTCAGCTTCCAAAGCTGTAAAAATTCATGTTAATGAAAGTTCGCGAAACCGGAAGTAAATAGAAGTAGCCTGTTTGGATTCTCTTCAAACGATAACAATTTTATACGAAATGATACTAGTGGTCCAGCTAAATGGAGAATTGCAATATTAGAAGCCATCAAATACAATATTCACTAATCCTTTAAAACCTATCTTTTCACAGATATCTTATCAGCCATATACGCAATAGCCTCCCCGACGAATAGATCCTCAATAATCCAGGAAATCCTCAACACTGCCTCTAACATAACCACCCAGCATTTCATAATATCATGGATCAAAGCGCACATGATTTGAGGAAGTGGATTCCCTAGCAAAAGAAGCAGATTAGGTATAAATGCAACAAACTAACCTTTTTGTGGCCGAGCTCCCACCTCAAGATGCAACTCAAAAATATATTTCAAAAAGCATGGTAACACTAGCGGTCCGCCGAACAACGCAGTTGCACATACGACCTGTTACCCAACAATAAACTCCATCCCCAATCTCGTTAGTGGAACAAATAACATGGCTGATCTCAGGCCACAGGCCTGCATATTTCTTCAAGAAAATTCTCGCACGTTCATATCTATGCTTATGTTGAGAGAGGGGGGATCCGGAGCATTACCTATTCACATGCATCATAACAATAGGTCTGCACCTGAGGAGACCAAGACTAGAACAAGATGTGATTCCGTGCGTCAAATGAGCAATCAGTAACAGCCATATGAGGAAGCACATAACCCAAAAAATGGATATTCTGGCATCAGAGGGTCTAGAACTCTGCAATACAAAGTGATCCCACCCAAATCATTATGCAAACAGCAACAGCTCAGCACCAGAATGGTACTGTGGGCCCCAGGACGGCGTTGAAACTTTGGATAGCCAGTGTAAGGGGCCTATACCTACTTACTCAGGGTAAATAATAGGTGGCCCCTGCCCTTATACCTAACCTAACCTAACCTATATGGAGAATACATAATGAATGTCACCTGTATAGAAGCTTTATATGCATGGCAGTAACATCACCAAATCACTGCCATTGCCTGTTGGCCGATTGTCAAAAGATACTCTGGAGGCTAATAAAAATATCAGACCTATCCCACTGCAGAAAACCTTGGAGATTGAATACAAAACCCAACATATAAAATATTACCTTTATCCTGTCAGATCTGATAACTGCCGCCTGCAGGAAAGAGACTAGGGGAAAAGGGACTAGGGCGATTTCTAGTGAGGAAGACTGATACAAATTTAGTCTTTGCCCTTAATTACGCAAGTTTCAGTTTAGATTGCTTATGCGACCACATACATGTAACATATTCTGTTAATAAGCAGATCGTATTACGTATAAACCGCATAACGTATAAACTTCCAACAGCAAATGAAAATCTTCTTAGGCAAATACGCCATAACTTTAAAAACTTAATAAAATCTCTACATAAATCCATCTTTTGACCTTAATTGATCAAAGGTTTTAACTATAATATAAGGAAAAACTTGGGAACTAAATCTTCGAAATGGAAGTATCGTAAATTAAAAGGTAGATCCCGGCAACTAGCTTCGAAAACAAAGATGTAAAATTGCAGCTGCATAATGAAAATTCAAATCTGAACAAGAGAATTTTCTGAAACCTAAATTCCGGTAAAACATAAAGAAGCAAGAGCCTTCTCCGCCAGACACACACCAAAAAAAAATTAATTTTTTATGTAAATCCAAAATTTGAGAACTGAGAAAAAAATTGCGTTTAGAATATTAACGTGTTTCTTAAATATCTGCGAAATGTAAAAGGTGTCCATAGGTTAAATTTGCTTAAATAATATGCAGGACATGACACCTAGTTAAAAAATTTCTGAAAATAAAGTAAAGACTTTATGAAAATTGTTTCAGCATTGGAAAGGGGGTAGAAAAATTCTGTAAATCTTTTATATGGTCCCCGTAAAGCAAACAGTCCTTTCAAAAATGTTCATTATACTTTAAAAATGTAAATGTCAAAATGTTTCTTAATTTGGGTCCAAAATTCACCGCATTATTACTAATAAAGTAATCTAAAGTAGTTAGCTATGGGTTCAAAGAAAAGAATTAACTACGCTATCAATTAATTAACTATGCTGTCAATAGAATTAACTGTGAATCAGGTAAGTGTTGATTGAGAGTACAATAATGAATTATACAGCAATTAAACGCCAAAATAAATATTGTTTTTAATGTTTTCCTAGATACAGTCGAAATTAGTCAATAATAATCCGAGAAAATTAGCCTAAATCTATTCTCGATATAACTGCAAATTTTGCACGTAAAGGCAAAGACTTTTTAATCTAACTTATTTAGTATTAATAAGCATTTTACTATCTAGACATCGTGCTTTAGAATAGCAACCTAAATATTTTATATCTACAGGAACTCTTCCGTCTTCAATGCCCAAACTGTTTTCATAAAATACTTTGCCTTAGTGTTAGGAAATTTGCATTTGGAAGTACATATCTGCGTACTCTCAAACATACTCTAAAAAATAATGAAATAAAGCCTGTGAGGCACATTTCTCGTACACAAGTATTTTTTTCCTTAAAACACGTAGTTTTAGTTTCAGATTAATCTACCAATAATTGCGCTTCTCGTGAGTGCCATATAAGTAGTAGTATTTTTTAAAAAATTAACTTTTTATATTTTAGGTAAATAACACTGCATATGAAAAATGAGTGCAAGACAAAAGCGCATAAATTAGTAACTATGCATTTCTTTTTATAGTTTCAGTGCAACTGTAAAACCAAACTGAATTAAAATAGGCTGTTTTATTTAAACCAAATCAGTTTTATAAAGTGATACAAATATTTTTTTATGCGCTTATGCTATTCAATAACTTTTCATTTTTTGCTCATTTTTTATCCCCAGAACTCTTCTGTTCACTGAACAACGTTAGCGTCGGAAACGAACTAGTCAATATACAACAGGTCATGCGAAAGGACTTTTATATATCGCTTTTTTAAACACAGCTCTCCCTCTTTTGTCCTATCCTCTTCAGAACTCACAGCAATCCCTGAGCCCATATATTTTATTCCCCAAAATACTTCTCCTAATAATAGTTTTCATTGGGAAGGGTCCATGTTGGCATATTCAATTCGAAAAGGGAGGTTAGAGTGGAACGACAGGAGAGGCTGTAATGGGATTTCTTTGGCTAACAGACTTACCTGACTCGCAGTATCCCGGTGAACATTTCTTTCGAACTTCAAATTGCACCCTGCGGGTGAGTTCTCATTTCTCCTTAAATCGAAGATGGCCACCGATCCTCCCACAGATCCGACAGCCAGAAGGTGAGGCCACTCGGGGTGGAATTCGAGGCAGCAAATACCCCAAGGGCATGCTATGATTCGCTCGGGATACGAGGGTCCCTTCAGACTGTATATACATAAACAGCCAGTTTCTTGAATGAGACCAAGGTTATCTGAGGGGAAAAAATTATAAGAGTGAGAGGGATTTATGGGTAACTGATAGAAAAGATATCCTAAGTAATAATTTGTAAAATCAATCAAGAGAAGGGGAGGCCTCAGTTTCCGTCGATATGAGGAATATGAATCTTAAACCAGCATTCTCCTTCTATTGAAATGTTCTTTTTAAAAAGCATTAGAAATTCGAAATGCCTTTCACTAATAGAAGTGCTAATAAAAGAGAATACTTTATTATTTTCAACCTAAGTTATTATATTTACCGAATGTATGATAAATGAAACCGAATATATCTGAAATTGTAGCCAGATAAACAATGATACAAATAATGTTTGGAACTCATTATTTCTTGTTATGCTTATTATTAGTTATTTTTATGAAAAGATTAAAAAATAAATATTCAGGTATAAATGTCACTTTTGGAAAACATTAAATACTTCATAATCGCGTAGAAATTTATGCATGTAAGGCAGTTTATTTGATTGCAATTCCTTGGGAAATCGGTAGACAATCTTACGGTTTTTAATGCAAATATATATATATATATATATATGTATATAAACTTAATCTTCTTTTAAAGAGTGGCTAGATATTTATTCAAAATGAATAACTCATAAATTATTGAAACGGAATACATTTATCGTATTAATCTTGGAGCTGAATGTAAAAGCAATCAGAAGCAATCAATATTGAAATTTTAAAAAAAAGTGTCGGTTTAAGATTCATATTTCTCGTATTAGGAGAAATGAGGATTTATTATATTTGGATGAATAAATTTTTAAGAGAAAATATAAAACTATTTGAATTGAATTTTAAATAAAGCAGTCATCCAGTTATAGAACTGCCCCGAAGAGGGTACGCATAACAAACAGTTTGTGTTTTCATAATTGAAAATTAATTGCAATTTAAATAATAAATAATATAACTCATTTAATGGCGAAAAATTGATAAAAAATTTAAGTAGTGCTACTATAATGTGCACACCAATGCGAAGCAAAAATGCAATTCGATTTCTGGAATAAACTGCCGGTGTAATTTTATGTAATTTTAAGAAAGCTTTGAAATTTTAATACATGGAAAACTAAAATAAGTAAGAATATTAAATGTTGGATATGTGGAAGAGCAAAAAAGCTTCTTATTAAAAATTTTTGTTTGAAATACATTAAAAGATGCGTAACGTAACGTAATGGGAAAAAATGTGTAAATAATACGCTCCTGCTAAAAAAATAAGCAAAAAAGACAAAACATGGAAGAAAACAATTAAAACTATTTAATGGATATGCGTGAAAAGTTTGGGTAGCACTATTAAACAACACAGCAAACAGAAAAGTAAAGACGTAAAAAAACACATGTATTATAACCATCACTTCGCAAAAGACAAAATAGATTGGAAGAATGTGCAATGGAAACATCACTCTAAAAACGGTATGATAGCAAATGTTAGCTGAAATGCATGCATTTCTAGCTGAAGTGCATGCTTGACAACGGCGAGGCAAGCTAGCAATAGTGTTGTTTTTGATTTGTTGGAGTAGTAGCGCTCATTCCTGTAGTAATGCATGTCGGAACTCATGGAGGGTGCCTGGCGGCATATTGCGACCCATCGTCTCACTCACACATGCTATATGAAATTCAAGTCCGGTGATCTAACAGGCCACGCCGTATATGGACTAGTTTCACTTTCCAGATAAACTCCGTACTGCTAGAGCTCTACGTAAGCGAGCTTTATTGTCCATAAATATCGCGCCGATACCCATTACAGCGATAAAAGGACGTAAAAAGGGATGTAGAATTTCTTAACGATATCGGACAGCTATGACGAAACCACCCCTGCTCCTCTGTAATGGTCTCTTTCGACGATGTTTGGCGCCCCAATAGAGTGTCCCTGGCTCTCGCCATATCGTTGCCCTTTGGAAATCGTTCCGGACGTTAAAGGGAGATTCATCCGTAAACAGTACGTTGTACCACTGCTCTTGTGCCCAATTGTGATGTTCGCGGGTCTAATTCAGTCACGCCCTGACTTGCGTTGGGGACAAAGGAAAAGAAACCACAGGTCGTTGGGGTATTCTACAGTGGCGGGTTATGGACCGTCCTGCAGCAGTAGAGAGATGCGACGTCAGCAGTTCGTGCTGTTAGTGATCTACGGTGGCTTCCACATAGCAACAGGAAACGATCGTCTGCTGTTGTGGTGATCTTCCGGCGTCCAGACCCACGTCTTCTACAGGAGTTTTGATCGGTTTGGTTACGATTAAACAGTCTGTGGAAAACTTTATGATTCGCATTCAACTCTCTTGCATCAGCTCTAACTCTCAATTTTCTTGCATCAGCTTGCAACATCCCAACAGCCCTCCAACGCATTTCATCGTGCAAACAGTATCTTCGGCTCATCCTTTCCGCTTTGGCTAACGGAACTATTGCTGCTTGCGAACTGACGCTTGGGTACGGCATACACCTTTTTAAGGCGTTGTGGTGTTACTGCGGGATTGCGTTTTATGCTAACTTTGGTTACTTATTTGCATTCGGTGAAGCAACCTCTACCTCATATGTAAACTGTATTCTTTAATTCCCTTTTTACATTCATGCTTTTTCTTTTAGCGTTTGTTGCTTATTTTTTCAGCACGACTTATAAAGCATAAATGTTCAATTTCTAAAGATAATAATTTTAACACATCTAGCTTATCTCAGATCTGCTTAAAAATATACGTATATATACATAGATCGGAATTTCTAATACATGGTACTTAAAAAAGAAAAAAAAAAGTTCCGTTCAATTAAATAGAAACTAAAACTCCTTAAACCAGAAACTTCATATAACGTGACTGCAAAGAAGTTTTTAAGCGAAGCTTTAAGAAATATATATATATTAATATGTATATAGTTAAATTGTCACATTTATTTTTATTATAATTTATAATATTAAGCTTTTAATAAACAGAAAATTCATTAATAAACAGCAAAGCCGTATAAATATATGGAAACAGGGGAGCATTCTGCTAAGAGAAAGGATCAACTAAAAAACTAAACCCTTTAAAGGGTGTGTAATCTATCTATACATTCATGCATGTTTCTATCTTCCTTGATCATTAACGGACACAAACCTCCAATGCCTACCGTGAAAGCCTAAATCGCCTACTAGTGGGCGTAGGAACTAGGTTGACTATTCCTGAGTTAGCCTATTCGCTAGAATTCAAAACCCGAGTCGAACTACCAATGATCAGCACTCATATCTACTCGATCATTGGTAGGTTCTGTGGTATTCCCAAAAATATAAAATTAACTCGTTTCTATGTTCTGAGAAACCTCAAACTAAAAAAAAGTCGCCCAAAACTGAGAATGTTTACATTTGAAACAGCTCCTTTATTGTTTCGTTATTACTTCGCTTTTTAGAGCGAACGAGCTATTTTTATTTGAATGAACAATTTAGTTGAAATTTTCTTAATAAAAAAAATGATGTGTACACCACATGACTTCCTTGTACGGAGTATTAAATTATATGCATTTTTTTCTCCATTTCATTTAAACTTATTAGATTGAATTAAATCTACTTCGTCGATAACGCATAAGCCACAATAGAATAAATGCACTCTTTAAAATTCATTATATTTATTTAACACAACGACACTCTGGCGCTAGCTTCACTTAACAGCGTTACATCTCATTCATTTTATAACTCATCAAGAATGCAAAAATTATGTATAACATCTGGAGAATTACCTAATCGTTGCTACGTGTTCTAATCAAATACTATAATGAATCTAAAACGATGTGTAAAAGAAATTAAACAAAAAAAAAAAAGAGAAAGAAAGAAAGAAATAGTTTTTCGCAGACTATTCAGTATTTCTCATTCAATTAGTTCAGTTCTCCCTTCGGGACAAGGCAAAAATGCATAAAAACTTAAAATATCTGTACTAAAAATTATAAAGTAAAGCTTAAACACTTGCTTCCACGAATAAATTCCAGAATGAGTTAAGTATGATTTAATTCACAATAATAAAAGAAGGCGTTAACTTTGTTGCTGAGAAGATTAGTTTCTCTAAATTGGCAACAAATACACTATTCTGCTAAGTTTCAAATGTAAACAAATATGGCTGCTATGGTAATAATAATTAGATTTAGCCGCACTTGAACAACTTTTTAACTTGTTGATAATTCTAAAAATATTGCATGCAGATTTACTAAAGGCATAAAAACCTTAATCGGAAGAAAAAAACAACATAATTCAATGTGCAATAAAAAAATTGCGCAATTTACCAACATATAACAATAAAGAAACTGAACTCACTGAGCCGAGTAACAGAGTAGGTATATATATTACAAGGTATTTCTCGCGCCTTCTTCGTATGCCTTCGTGATATAGTGGTCAGCACGCTCGACGCGTAACCGAGAGGTCCGTGGTTCGACTCCCGGTCAAGGCTTTGCTCATTTTTCATGTCTCCTGCTTTGAAATAACCTAATAAATCTACGCTGGCGCTCGAACTAAAAGGTGGTGGATGATGATTCTCCTCCACCACGATTTGGCGGGTAGTATATAAGGTATTTTTCCCGCCTTCTTCGCATGCCTCCGTGTGTAGTGGTCAGCACGCTCAACGAGTAACCGAGAGGTCCGTTTTTCTATTCCCGGCGAAGGCGCTGCTCATTTTTCATATCCTGCTTCCAAATAAATACCTAATGTCTCTACGATGTATATATATTTATTTATATACTTTTGGGGCAGCGGATTGCGACCAAAAAGGGAGATGCACATCTACATGTTATAGCAGTCTTATATACAAAATTTCAACGTTCTGAGGCTACTCGTTTTAGAGTTACGCGAGATACATATATACATACGTACGTACTTACAGACACCATGAAAAATCTCTTCAGAATCCATTTTAAATGTTTTATAATTCGTTTGTGGAAATAGAGTCCTCTGTTTTGACCTAACATATAGCTGTGACGCGAAAACATTGATAAATTGCATTCGTACTTCGTACAAGGAAGTAAAAATGGCTGAAGGAAATTGGGAGACTTAGAATTTTTTTTTAATAATCTATAAACGGCATTCTAATTTTACTCTGCTTGCCACTTGGAAAAGTTTCTTAGAATGATGCATCAGATAATTTACATTTATTATCAGTATTTCAATGGTTTCAAAGTGAATGCAATAATGGTACTGAACTTGATTGTAAAGCAGATTACGAAATCGGAAATAATGCAAGGTGTTTAAGAAGAATACTGAAAAGATATCACCAGAGTTCAACAAACTTTATAATAAAAGAATCAGCATTTCCGACTGACTGTGGGCGATAAGCCGAACCTTTATTTGCTTTCTCTCATTATCTTAGTTTGCTAAAATTAAAACTCTTTCTTTTAGCTTCCTACTTGAATATTAGTAAGAATATCGAAATTGCAAATATTTTCTAAGTTTTATACCATTTAATTACGTTTCGTAGCCTTTGATGTTCTTTTTAATTAGTTGTCTTTTTTTTAGCTATTGGATGTATTTATAAACCCGGAAAAAAATAGATTTAAATACCTTAGTTAAGTGTGATTACATTATCTCTTACTTTTTTCCGTTCATCAAGTTTAATGAAGCCACCCTTCATTAAGAGTGATATATGCTATCTGTTTGTTGTAATTATAATATCCTTACATTTAAATTTTGCATTTAAAATCTATTCTTACATTTAAAAGCACAGTAAACTTTGAAACTTCAAATATTATATTGTACTGTCGCATTTGAATTAATTCGGTTCATTAAGAATATTAGTTTCACAGACGATGTAAATTTAAGTGATTATAATAACATAATCTACGATATAGTGCATGTCAAACGCACACGATCTAAGAAAATAAAAATGAGTAAGGAGAAAACAGATTGGTTAAACTTTAGCCAACTTTTATCGCAAAGAAATAATAAAGATCCTAATCTTAATTCTAAAGAAGACATAGACGATCACATTAATAAAACAACCAGTGACTTACACGAAATTTATGAGGAGACACGGATAAAAGGCCAACAAGAGAAATATCAAAAAATAGTCCATGGTGGACAGCAGAACTAAGACTCCAACGTAAAACAGTGCGCGCTTATACATGAAGATATCAAAGAATCACAGGGAAGGAAAGACGCGTAAGAAGAAAACAGTACAATAAAGAAGCCGCAATCTATAAAAAGATCCTACAGGGAAAAAAGGAAGTCATAGGACGCATTCTGGGAAGGAATTACAACAAACACTCCTGTTGGGACCCATTTTGATATAGCTAAGGGCAAAATTAGCGGATACTTACAGTTAAGTACAATAGAAAAAGAAGACGGATCTTACACCCGCACAGCAGTAGAGACAATCAAGAAATTAATAAAATACCACTTCCCACCGGAAGAACCTCGGATGATACAGAAGAGCACAGACAAATTAGAAGCGACCTTCGCGCCCCAGAATCAGAGAATGACATTCCCTTTAACTTGGCGGAGCTACAAAACACAATGGCATCTGTAAAAAGAGGAAAAGCCACGGGATTAGATAACTTAACAATAGATTTCGTACAAGAACTCAAAAACGCTAATGAAGATAACTTATTGTTACTCTTCAATAGATGCCTAGAATTGGGTTACTTCACCACAGAATGGAAGAAAGCAGAACTGGTATTGTTCCACAAAGAAGGGAAATAAAAAATTAAGAGAAATGCATACAGACCGACATGCCTATTGTCGGCATGCAGCAAGTTGCTGGACAAAATGCTAACACAGCGCTTAGTGCACTTTCTCAGAGCGAACAGACTTCTGAGTACCGACCAGTTCGGCTTCACGAAAGGGAAAAGCACAGTGGAAGCAATAAAATAACCTATGTAACATGATCATTCACAATAAAGAGAATAACATGCATACGTGCGTGATATGCCTTGACGTCGCGTACGCCTTTAATCAATTATGGTGGCCGGTGGTCAAAAAGAGACTCGCAAAATTAAAGTAGCCACGAAACATCTATAACCTCGTAAACAGTTACCTAAAGAACAGACAAGCAGTTTATAAAAGAGACAGAGTCAACATAACAATGTACTATCACAAGGGAGCCCCTTAGGGGTCAAATATCGGATCCATCCTATGAAATCTAATAGCCGACATGGCACTAAAACTAGAACTACACTGGTTATCATGAATTAAGGAAAAATCACAGAAACAACGATAACTCTCTCAAAAATAAGCCAAACTGTGTAAAATTTGAATATGTTGCCAAGTAAGACTAGCTGAGTAAAACTGCAATATACAAATTAGTGGCGCTGCACTCGGAATATGTCATCTGCGGGGAGCATAAAAGTCCATGTTTGAGAGCAAGCCCACATACTTCACTGTGATAGTGACATCAGAAATCTGAGATAGCCAATTCGTAACAATGATCTCCAGGCATCATCTGCCTGCAGAACTACGATGGAGAGCCATTAGGAGACTAGAGGCAGGACAAAGTCAAACAGAAGTGGCCAGATGGCTAAACGTGAGTCCTTCTCTGGTTCAGAGACTTTGCAGACAATTTCAAACAACAGATTCGGCATTTAGGAGGTTTAACCGAGGACGGCCAACTGCTACGACGAGCGCCGATGACCGATATTTGACATTATGTGCATGCAGGAATAGAACCCCTACTCCCACTCTTCTTAGATCATCCCTTGCTGCAGCCATCAGAAAGTTGGTGTCAACGTCAACTGTGCGTAGAACGCTTCACGAAGGTGGTCTGTATGCGAGCTGACCAGCCATTTGCGTGCTGCTCACGTCATGCCATAGGTGGGACCGTTTGCAGTGGGCACGACAACATGTCCACTGGACGCCTGATCAATGGAGGGCTGTTCTCTTTACGAATGAGTTCAGGTTTAGTCTAGAAAACGATAGTAGGCGTTATTTGATATGGAGAGTACCTAGAATCCGTTATCATCCGTCAAGCATCCGTGAAAGAAATGCATACGGAAGAGGCAATGTCTGTGTTTGAGTGGCATCTCTTTGGGTAGACGCCCAGACTTCCATGTCCAGGAGGAACCGTGAATGCTCAGATTTATAGAGATGACATCCTTGATGCCTATGTGTGCCCATATGGCGGGGCAATAGGTGATGCTTTCCTGTCACAAGACGACAACGCAAGACCACACAGAGCTCGCATCGTAGATGACAGGAAAACAGGAAACAATTATGCCCATGGAGTGGACAGGAAACAATTATGCGCATGGAGTGGCCAGCTCGATCCCTGAACTTGAATCCTATCGAGCACCTTGAATCCTATCGAGCACGTTTGGGATGCTTTAGGGAGACATCTAGCTGCTCTCAATTCGCCCCTTCAGACCCTTGCCGCGCTTGCAACTCCTTTGCAAGAGCAATGGCTGTCGCTTTCTATGGAACTGATAGACCGCATAATTGAAAGCATTGTACCTCGCTGTATGTGTTGTATTGCTTCTCGAGGCGATCATATTCCATATTGAATGTACTTTTCCTATAGCAAACTGACACCTTCGATTTGTTCATTTTAGACATGTGCTAATTTCTATACTACCATAGTTGTCTGGTAATTTCTTTTTATGTTATTTGGTACCTTACTATGCGTTGTACATTGTGGGTAATTTTCATAAAATTTTACACGTAACGTTTTCGGCAATGGTGATTTTTGTGATTTTTCCTTAATTTATGACAACCAGTGTAGAAAAAAACGTAAAAATGCTAGCCTATGCGGATGACTTCATGTTGGTCATCTCAGGAGGAAATAGAACTACCATTGAAAGGAAAACTAAAAAAAGCCTTACAAACACTAACCGAATGGAGTCAAAAATACAGAGTTAAATTTAGCATCGAAAAGACACAACTGATTATGTTCCCAAAAGAACACAAAATAGAATCAAACCCCCAAGGATCAAATGGCATGGATTTCCCCTAAGAAGATAGGACACACTCAAGTATCTGGGTTTTGTCATAGACAAACGTCTAACATGCGTTCTCCACCTCACAGAGGTCAGAGAGAAGACAAAAAAAATTATTAACAAATTAAATAGAATTGTTAGCTCAACTTATAATCTTAGGGGCTGAGTTCTAAAAGAACTGTACCTAAGAAAGGGCAATACTTTACGGTTTCTCCATATGGATGACAGAAACAGCCCGGATTAGACAGAAATTAGGACAAATACAGAAAATAGCCCTCCTGGAAATAACGACAGCCTTCACTACAAGTTTAAGAGCAGCACTCCAAGTTCTGGCGGGAACAATCCCACTAGACCTAAAAGCACTCAATGAACACATTTATTATCTTCTCATCCATTACAGGGGAGAACTATCCATACTAAACGGGGAAGTCATTATAAGTGGAGTATGCTCAGATACAAGAAAAATAACTCTCAGCGCCCACCCTGGAAAGTCACTCAACCTTAAATGGACAAAGAATCCACAAATCGGCACCCGCTTAGAGATATTCTCAAATGGTTCAAAGATAAACAGCAAAGTCGGAGCGACCTTTGTAGTCCTATATAACAACGAAGAAATATACAATGAACTCTTCCGTTTGAGCGACCACGCAACCGTCTTTCAGGCGGAATCTTTCGCCCTAAGACGAGCCCTCCTCTGGGCTGAAGGCGCTAAACAAGAGGCTCACTCCTTTGCAGAAGTGTCTTACACGCACTAAACGAAAGAGGGCACAAAAGCCCACATAGAGAAGCATTAAGGGAGATCATAATAACAGTCATAGAAAATATCCGCCACACCCTCCATTGGGTAAGAGGTCATACAGGATTTGAAGGAAATAAATGAGCGAGCCGACATCCTAGCAAAGGAAGGCACATCCAGGGACTCCATAGACGTAGACCTTCAAATATCAGAGATAGCAGCGAAACACAAGATTAGAAGCGCGATCTTAGCCGAATGGCAGGAGGAAGAAACAGGAAGATTCACCTTCGACATCTTCCCCACAGTCAACAGGAAAAGGGTCAAGTCAGACCATAGATTCATCCACGCACGCACCTATCACGGACACTTCCCCGCCGACCAGGTTCAATTCCACAACAAGAGGGTCAAGTACAAGTGCGGGACAGCAGGACAACAAGCAGGGTTTCTACACCACCTTCTGGATTGCCCACTCACCCGGGATATAAGACACTCCCACTTCCCAAGTAACATCAGAAATCAAAATCTCCCCCCACTATTTAGTCAATACTATACTCGAATGGGGATCATAAAGTTAATGGACAAGACAGACGAATTCCTAGTCGAGTTGAAGCACAATGTAACAGGTGGAAACCTGGCCGAGACTGCAGTTGTAGGCTATGTCCTACCTGTTTTGTAAATATTGTAAATAATGTAAATAGTACCTAACAAATAGGTTTTGATAATTACTAACTTTTGTATGTGTTTCAGACTCTTTCTGTAGAAATCAGTGAAACATCGACTTAAATAGTACTCTTACTCGTGTGCATTAATTGCGTTTCTGAATTTACATTCTGGCAGGAAATTGTAACTTGAAATTAGAATAAGATAGGAAAGAGACAAAACTTAAAGTAATTGTTAATAAACTTAGGATAAACATTACAGTGTAAAAAAAGAAAGAGCAAAAAAAGATGCGGCATCGACCGCCAAAAAGATTACTAATGTAACGCATAGGAACTCGCATACGAAACGAATATTTAAGCCAGCTGACTGCTTTCACCTACTAATCTGAAAAGCACTAAGGACAATCTCAATATATCATTTCCTCACAGATACACTTTTCATTATAAAGTCTAGTTGTTTCAGTCCCTTGTATCTGTATTTATACTTTTGTTAGATATTTAGAATCACCCTAATTATATATATATACAAATTGGCCAAAAATGTTAGGCATCCTCATATTTTTAAGATGTATTTAAAAGTAACAGGAAGGTGCAAAAATTTTGATCTGGACACAATTATGAATACCTTTTCTAGTTTATTATAAGTTGTAAAAAATAAAAGCAAACGAACAATTCGACTTTTAGTTCACTTTTGTCTTTAAAAAAAGAAACCCACAAGTTTTGTAAAATTGTAAAGGTACTTTGCTTCAGTGGAAATTTCGTTACTGTGTTGATCTAGTTAGTTGATAATTTGGAAAATTAAAGTAGTTCTCACGGGAAAAGCCAAGACATAAGGAAATTATTCTTACTGCTCTGTAACGATATCTAATCCTATATTTAAATGAGCGAGGAAAATACAAGTTCGGATTTTTAAAAATCTTAAATGCTCATAGCGTGCTGTAATTGCTAAAAATCATAGATGTTCACAGCGTGCTTATATGATAGTCCCTTCGGATCCCTTTGAATAATCTTAAGAAATCAGATTCATACTTAAATACTAGAAAAGAAACTGTAAGAAAAATGGCATAAAAACGTGATGATTGGAACTTGTTTCAGAAATCAGAAAATCAGTATGAAATCTAAGAAATCATTTTTGTGAGTTTGCCGCAGATTGCTAAGTTATCAGAAGAAATTAGGGGTCCAGTTGTTAGTAAAACTGTGAGAAGGAGACTTGTAGTAGCTGGTTTGAAAAGTTGCAAAGTTAGATCGAAATTGTGGTCCTCAGTAAACACATATAATTTATATATATATATGAGAGGGAGATTAAAATGGAATTTATTGCACAAACAGTTTTCAGAGAAAGAATGGTCAAACATTTTCTTTTCTGATAAAGCAAACTTTCAGATAAGCTTCTTTACACAAAAATAATTTCTCGAACTTGCCTAAAATGTTTTTATCATAAACTATCTGTATCTCCTGTTTTTGTTACAAACTCTTGAAAAAGTATCGTTTTCTCCTTTACTTTTAGGTTTTTGGTACCCACAAAAAATCCTATGTGAGACGAAAAAAGCTGAAGAATGCAAACACAGAAAGTGTAGTTCCTACTATAAAGCTTGGAAAGGCAGTATTATGGTCTAAAGATGTATAGCGGCCACCCACCCTTGCTAATTGGCGCAGGAAAATCTGTGAAGCTTCTGGCTAGGATCTGTACCTACGCAGTCTCGGCCACGGGGCTATAAAAACCCGAGTCTGGCGGTTTCCCGCAACCTGTGGGTGTAAGTAGGTAGTACTGACTTCGTTAACTCGACTGGCCCACAGGCGAAAGTTGTGTAATTCCAGTACGGTTATCAGACAGTTAGACCCCAGTGCGAGCATCAGGAATTCCGTGTAGTACTGGCTGGTAGCATTTTGACGACTAGTCAAATCTTCAGGCCCTGCACCTTGTGGTAATCTTTGGTGTCCGAGAGTAGTGACCCCGTCGAGCAGTTTAACCATGGGTTAGAGGGAGATCAGTTAGAGTCTGTCGCCTGTTAAGTGTGGGATGGGTGGCCAGCGGATTGAATTCTTACGCTGTCGTTGGAGGCGAATTTTGCTTAAAGATTCACCTCGTGGTTGATATGCAGACTCTAAGTTGGAGTCGGGCCTGGTTGTGCGACTACCTAAGTTCGTGGTACCGGCTGTTAACAAACCTAGTATAGGGACCAGTGCTGTAAGCAAAAGTGTACATTTGTGAAGGTCATATAAATAGCCAAAATGAATCAGTATTCTTGAAATCATTCTACAGCCATCTTTTTTGTAAATTACTACGTGATACAAACGTAGATTACATCACATTTCAACAAGATAATGCACCATGGCACAATCGAATACTTCAATGCAGTGGGTTCTTCATAACAGTGTTCGTGGCAGAACATGAAAGGTATTTTAAATCGAAAGCTATACCATTATTTAATATTAAAGTTACCATTAAAAATGTTCTTGAATAAGTTTGAGATGGCATAAATGTGGAAGAATATCGTAAACTAATTGCTCAGATGCCGAATAAAGTTGCTGCTGTTGTAGAGACATTAGGTTTTTTTGGAAGCAGGAACCATGAAAAATATGCATTGCCTTCGCCGGGGATCGAACCACGGACCTCTGAAATACCGGCTCAGTGTGCTGACCATTACACCACGAAGGCACGCTAAGAATGTGGGAGATATACCTTATACTGTAATTAAAACTAAAAGTGAAAACAAAATATTAAATTTGTAAGTACATATTTCTTATATTCAGTAACAAAAGTTTCCTTTTTATTTATCTCAGAATGATTTCAAAACAAACGCAGCACTATAGGGTGTCTAATACTTTCGATCAAGGCTGTGTATACAGTCAGAAGAGCGTATCCTGTCTGTATCTCATCTTCTTATTAACCATACCAAAAGCAACAAAGATATTTATGTTTTAGAGGAGAAGGGAAAAAAAGGAATATAGAACAGTGTACCAATGTCTTCACTTTCTGCATCCGTTTCAGTTACATAATTCCTGAAACCTACAGCAAAAAGGTCCAAATATGAGCTGTTCCAACTTATACTAGTCACAGTCATACCCTTCACAGCACGGCAGTAGAAATTCCAAAGAGGAAGAAGTGATCCAAAGCCTGAACGGTATTCGTCATTTGGATTATCGTAATACCTGAAATCTACAAAATTGTAATTCTATTAGGAACAGTGAAAGCAGACGAAAAATATATTGCTAACTTAAAATCATAGGAAGAACAATACTGAATAAAATGGGCATGGTTATTTGGAAAAAAGCATACTGAAGTAAAAATTAAATGATTATACGATGATGAATTTTTGAAAATTTAAAATAAGATGAATAGTATGCACGCAGTTTCTACCTTGAGAAATACTGTATTAAATCTTTCATCTAAGTGTCTAATTAACCAGTGAAGAATTTTTACTGCAGTTCTTACTTTAATGATTACAAAATAAAGCAGTATAAAAAATTTTGAAATTTTAATCTGAATAAATTCAAAATATATTAAATAATTTAAAGAGTTTTGAAAAGCTAAAATAGGTTTTTTAAGTATTCAGATTTCAACTTAATGCCTAAAGTAAATTTAAGCTAAGCAGTTACTATAATTCAAGAATTAATGTCACGAACAAATGAAGGTATTAAACTTAAAATCTTGTACTTAAAACTATCTATTCAAACTGGCCAATACAAATGGCAGGGAAAATTTACTATAATTTCATCATTTAGTCATTTTCATATCATAAATTAACATACTTGTCTACTTCTTTACTTAGGAAATAACTTAATTATTCAAGATGTGGTCGTGAGTTTGTTTCATTGTCACGCTTAAGGAGTAAGAAACATTTCCTTCGCCAAACTTGTTCTGTCAGAACACCAAACTAGCGAATTGGAAATAATGATCTCTTCAAAGTTGTGATATGAAATCAAATATCATTTATTAAAAGTTCTACTTACAGCTGGTAAACCAAACCAGGACATTATGTGTAAAGGAGAAGTTTCTAGTGACAAAACTGAATAATTACTTCTTGACTACTTAGAAATTCACAGACGTACCGTACGGCATATATTATGGCAGACGATGAACAGCGTTATTTTCTCTCATCAAAACTCTGCACAAATAAAATGAAATGCAGTACAATCCTTCGCATTTAACACTAAGGTGCATCAGCAATTTCAAAATAACGGCACGTCTAAATTTAAACCCGAAATTTAGACTTATAAGATTAAAATTATGTAATGGTCTAGCAATCTAAAGTCTTTAATATGGAAAACATTTGTATTACGTTTCTGCCGCCCAACATAAGAAGCCTTACTGAACAAAAAAATGATCCAGAATATAAAGATAAATGATCAGTCGCATTTTATACATCGATGTGTAAGCTTTGAATGTAGCGTCCATGAATTTCAGAAACGATTCTCATTGAAAATCACTGTATATACTTTGACTCATGCCTGGAATGATGTTAAGAACATTGAGTAGCTGCTGGTGCAAATTGTAGTCTACGATCATGTTAATAGATGACGAGTCGAGTGGCGAAGATTCTTTTGGTTTTTCAAACACGTCCAGCGCCTGTGTCTGCCATCTTGGATTTAGTTTTATGTTCGGAGAAGATTAATGAATGCTAGTGAAGAGGTGGTGCAAGTGGTGAAGAGGTGGACAATTCAGTGTCTCAGTTTGTTACACTTTCTCAATATGACGACGAAATAATCGGGTATGCGCTGGAAAAGGAGAAAAGTGAGATGGAGAAGGGAAGGAGGAAAATGAAGACGAAACGCAGAATAAGAGAGTTACGTGGAAGAAAGTTGACGAATTATTACAAACATTCATATGGTTTGCCCAGCAATGGTCACCTATGTTGGTATATGATTGTTATGAGAAGCTTCATTGTAAATACAATGACTTTTAAGAACTCATATAATAATATTGTAAACAAGCAGAATTCAAAGCTGTGTGTCATCGCACTAAGAAATTATTAATGTTCATGTGATAATATTGTTCCGTGCGTACGTCTTCGTGATGGATTGAATGAGCAAGTTGATAAAAAGTTAATAAAATTTATTCTATTCACAAGAAATAAAACAAAATGCTGAAATCCTCCCTCAGATATATTCGTATAATATCACAATATCTCACAACAGTTATATTATTTTTAAACTACTAGAATATAAACAGAACTTAAATTCAAATACAGAGAAACTAATTCGATCTCACAGCGAATTCGCTACAATCAATAACAACGCTACGTAAGCAATAGTTCGCTTAAAACAACAGCAACTGAGCTGAGATATTTTAATCCAGCTTTTATAAGCTTTTTATTTATTCACGAGAATATTCTGGTAAAATCTATTTTCTCGTTTTTTCTGGATAGCAAAACAGTACAATTACGAGATATCTATTTATTAAATATTAAATGCACGCTTTCTCGTATTTTTACTTTCTCTTAAAATTCGTCACGCACTGCGTTGCACGGGAAAATAAAACAATTTTAAAAACAATTCTATTAAAATAGCTAAATAAATACAAAATCCGTAACAATATATGTACAATAAATTTTAAAACGTTGTTCGGTTTATGTATTCTGAAATATCAAATCACATCTATGTGTTTTAATTTGAAATAATTCGCCCAAGTTTTTATCTTATTTATCAAATGATACAGACAGATCGAAAAATACAATTAACGGACTTGGCATGCTGCAATTTCTACTGATGTCATTACAAATTATAAACATTTTAGAAAATCAGTTATTCGAAAAAATCTCTTATCCGAAATTCATGAGGTCCCGCTGCTGACAGTTAAAGAAGATTCTACTATACCTAACGCTCGACTACTAGTCGCAAGTAAGTTTTAAATTGTGCAAAAGAAAGAAATTTGGTGCGAGGAACGTGAAAACAAGCTATATTATAGTCTTAGGTTGAACACGGTATTTTCCTATATCCGGATCAATGTGCTAATCATTACATTACGTAAACCAATGAGATGAGAGAAGTCGTTGACTATTTGCGAGGTAACCGTTGCAAAAACAGTAATATATATATTATTTTATATTTTATTGACTTACTTACCTAAATTCGCTTGAGACGAATTCTGATCTATCATTCTTTCGCACAACCTCAGAAACTTGCAGTTTCCTTCATGTAGCTGCGGAGGGGGGAAACTTAAAATTAGAAATTTATTATAGAACGAAGCATCATTTATACGCTACTCATTTATATTCTTCTACATTTATTACATCATTTCATCTCTACTCCTATTAATTTTTATTAATGTTAATAATGAAATATATCATTAAATGTAATTAGCAGAACAGTTCAAGGCTTCTTGTGTGATTTAACAGACTTAAAATTTAATTTATAAGCTTTAGCTCAGGTTCTCTAAACACTCGAACTAAAAACGACTAGCAAAGACTAAACCCAGTTCAGGTAAATCTAAAGGCTGGATAAAAATAGATCACAGGTCAGTGGTCGCTGCCAAAAGCTCTCTCTAAACTTCAAGAACTCTGTTCTTATATACATTAACTGATTTACATACTGGTGGGTGTCGACGAAAATAGAAGTGACAGTAAATAATGAGATAACTTGATAGTAAGTGTAAAACTGAAAAGTTTTTGGACCTTATGTGAGGCTTTTCCGGATACCTGTTGGGAAGGATTTTATTTTTCTGAAAGATAACGGGAAGTCACACCGAGTTTAAGTGTCGATGATGTGCTGGAAGAAGATGGTATTCTCTTTACGGTCTGGCCAACGAAGTCTCCGGATATCTGGAAGTCTCTAGGAAAAGACACTGCGTGACATCAATACCCTCCCAAGACCTTTTAGACTTTAAAATCTTTGTTTTTAAGCGACTGGGAGTTTTTTTACCATAATCTGTAATCAACAGCCTCATATAATCCGATGATCCTTTAGCGATCTACAACCAATAATCGCATTTGTAGTATGAGGCACATAAAGCTGAACGGAGTGACTATACTCTTTATTATAGAGAGATGGCTATGGAAATATGCTCTTGATTTTGGGTTATATTTGCATATCACAACACATTGACCATCCATTTGTTTTGTTTTACTACTATTGGTTGTCTCATACGGCATTTATGTACAAAATTTAACTGCCAATGAACCAATTATTTTTCCAGATATCGCCTATTTTGTTTTAGTAACCTTAATTTTGGGCTAAGAGAACGCAATATAGATTTGTCATGTATTTTTAATAACTGGTTTGATAATATTTATGCAATAGACGTTGCAGAATGTAATCTGATGACCAACTGCAATTGTTTAATCAAGAAAAGAAAAATCCGTGTAACCTAAAATAGGACTATCAGATAATTTTTTCGGAGACAGGAAACGTGGTGACCCATAGACTTTGGAATTGCTATTTGGACATGATAATCAACTAAATAATAAAGCCACCATAGGGAATTACGATAATCAGTTATAACATAACTTCAGAAAATTTTATTGCGGTAGTTTTCTGAAAGCATCAAAATTCACCAAAATATAGGAATTTAAAAACATCTAAATTGAAATTTTTAAAAATGTGAAAAGCATCTAAAAATCTCATTATGGCAAAGGATTAAAAATTTACCTGCTTAAGAGAGGGATGTCTTCGCGGAGGACTTTTTAAGGGAACACTGTTCGTATTCACTTTAAAAAAAGTTAAATTACGAAATTTGAATTAAATTATTGCGAAAATCGTTAGCGAAAATGCTTAGCCAGCCGGAATTTCAGCTCACGGAAATTTGAACTTTGAATGAACTACCGGTATTTAGGTGATTTTATTTATTCCGCAGGTCCTAAACTATAAGAAGTAGCCAATTTTATTCACTGCTATCAAATAAATAATTAATACAATTACGTTTTTAGAGCAGTTTAAAATTTTAGAGCTATGAAAATTAAAATTTTTTTCTCACTATTTGAGGAAAGTATTAATGATAATAATGGTTGTATGATTTAGTCTAAATTGTAAATTATCCTCGAAAAATACATGGACATTTTTTTCGGAGGTTTCTTTTGATACGTTTTCTCTGTTGTTTACAGTATAAAGTAATTCAGAATTAAATTTACATATGTATGGTTACTCAAATAGAAATGAAGTATGCATAAACCTGTAGTAAATCTGTAGTCATCATTACTTTTGAACAATTTTTAATAGTAATAGCATAATGTCTTTTTACAACGAGATGGACGGAGAAATGTATGCATTCGTACAAAACTTTATAAGGCATTTCCTCCTTCGTTTCTGCATGCCTTCGGGGTGTAACAGTAGCACACTCGACGCGTATTCGAGAGGCCCAGGTTCGAGTCCTGGAGGGGGCATTGCTAATTTTTCACGTCTCCTACATAAAAAAAAATGTAATGTCTCTACAGTAGCCACCGAACTAAAAATGTGGTAAATGATGATTCTTTACCACTAGGATTTGGCGACTGGGTCCCCTAATCTCAGCCGCCCTTTAAAAAAGGGGAGTATATAAGGCATTTTCTCCTTCCTTTCTACACGCCTTCGTGTTGTAACGGTAGCACACTCGGCGCGTATTCAAGAAGTCTGGGTTCGAGTCTCGGCGAGTTGCACATTTTTCACGTATCAAGAAACTTAATGACTCTATAACTTAAAAAAAAGTGCCGAGAAACGTTTTGCTTTCTGTATATCTCTTTTAACTTCTACATGCTGTAAGAACTTTTTACTATTAAGGAATTTCCATTTTTATATCAAACAGAAGAAAGTATTTATAAAGTAATAAACGGTTCAGGAAAAACGTCTGAAAAATATGTAAGGTGTAACTCACTAAAACATGCTTCCTCCCAAGCTGCTTGAGAAAAATTTTCAATTCCTCTTCATTCCATTCTCTTTTGCGCTGACCCTCATCCAAATTTTCTTTTTTATCTACCTGCAATATTTGAAGTATGCCAAAGGTACATTTCTATTAAGTCAAAAAGTGTAATGAGAAGCGTAAAAATTTAAGGAAAAAAAGGGAAGATGGCCCAAAGTCTTTTTTTTTTTCCTCCTGATTATTTTATTTTTCTTCCTATGTACAGAATTCTTAAATTGTTAAGCTTATTCTTAAATAGATAAGCAAACGCCATTGAATAAATCAGTGGACAGAAATACTGTTATTGGGCTTCTATGCACAGATTTATTCAAAGTTTTTATCAAGTTATTAAAATAAGGAAAGTAAAATTTTTCTTTTTTTCATATTTTTCTCCAATGAAATTTACAAACACCATCAGCCGATAAAAAATTTTTAACTGTCAGTTTAAACAAGTGTGTTAGGTAATTATTATGGTTAAAATTTAGTCTACGTATTAACGCAACCCTTGAAGCAGTTTCACAATTTTTTACAAAAGAAAGGAACAATGACTTACAGTTTCAATAGATCCTTCATTGTATGCACACATAATATAATATAACATATATTTTTATGTTTTAGTTAGATGTTTATTTCGAAAATCAATAAACCTACATACTAGCGAGTTTTTTTTCTCCTCGAAATGTTATAAGACGTCGACGTAAGAGTTTTAGATTCAAAGCAAATTTCTTCTTTAGCGATCTGGCTTCAAATTAGTGTATTACAGAAAATGTACGACAATTTCTTCGATTGCAGGCAGATCTTGCGAGTGCATATTTTAAAACTGAGTTTTAAAAGAATCTCTAATTTGTCTCTAAAAACCATTGGTACATGGAATATAACAAAAAGCACGCATATAAGAATGGCGACGTTACTCTTTAAAGGGAAAGAATTATTATGCACAAGTTTGCTAGAGTTAGTGCATTCTGAAAATTTGGAAACTTTTGCTAACGTGGGTGCCATCATACGTAAGTACCTAAATTTCTTAGAGTGGTAGCTGAATAATACGTAAGTAGCTAAATTTCTTACAGTGTTAGCTGATCTGATTATTGAGAAATTGGCTCAGATTAAAGTTACACCCAACTAAGGTGGTGAATGATGCTTCTTCATTACCAGGATTTGGCGACTGGGTCCCCCAATCCCCAGTCGCCCTTTAGAAAGGGGAAGTATATAAGGTATTATCTCCCTGCTTTCTGCATGCCTTCGTAGTGTAACGGTAGCGTACTCGGCCCGTAATCGAGGAAGTCCGGGTTCGAATCTCGGTGAGGGCATTGTTCATTTTCCACGACTCCTGCATCAAAAAACCTCATGACTCTACAACTTAAAAAAAGTACCTACAGTCTGTTTACTATAAAACAGAATCCAGGCCTAACTGCCTGTGTTTAGCGATATTGCGTTCTTGTGCGAGCTAGAACAGCAGATATTAGTAGTCATATGACATCTAAATTCAGCAGTATTCCTCCTGCTGCATTTGAGTGGACAGTAACAGGTATGCTATATTTCTGGCTATAGGTCTGACTTCTTGGAGAACAGAAGCTGTGATATCATGGGATACTGGCATCAGTTTACCGAGACACAAAGATAACAAATTAAGTTTTTAGGTATCTTAACGTTAAATGATATGTAATGATTCTGGTCTGTTAAGTTGCTAATAAGAACAATTTACTGAGGAGAAAACTAGACTTAAATTGTCTCGGAAGAACTTTTTATTATACGGAATTTCCACTTTTATATCAAACAGAAGAAAGTATTTATAAGGTAATAAACGATTGTTCATCAACAGAAGAAAGTATTTATAAGATAATAAACGCTTGTTCATATTTATAAGGTAATAAACGATTGTTCCTCAACTTCATCGAATATGTTTAGAGAAAACTGAAGTATAAACGGCAAGATCTTCCCTTATCATAGATCTGCTAGTTAATGCTTTTGTAGAATAATGAAAAATAACTCTTGAAACACGATTTAAAAGGAAACTGTTAACTTTTTTGCTGTTAAACTACATCAAATTGTGACCTACACATTTTGTTCATTAAGTCGAGACATATAAAGATCAAAATTTCAATGCAAATGCAGTTACATTTCGTAATAGGACCTTCTGGAATCACAAGAATGCGGACTGACAGGCAGGTCTCCGGTAAGGTTGTAATTGATTCTGTGATAGAAAATAATGTACAATAAAGCCCTGTCGCAGATATGCTTGATTCCTTATCTCAGTGAGATATAGATTTTTAAGCCCGTGTTTTGGTAGTTTCCAGCTTATGGCTGCGAATTCCATTAGCTATCAGCCACAGATTTCGAGGCTGCAGAAGAGACCCGAAGGCCAGCATCGGAAGGCTAACTGTCAAGAAGTGATTTTATCCTGACGAGTCATGATTCAACATGAAACAAAGTCATGGTCGAATATATGTTACAAGGCACTATGAATACGATGCCTCTCACAATGCATTTTGACCAAAAACTTAATGTCATAGTTTTTTGAGTAATTTTACCTTCGATTCACGACCTCGCCTGAATCTCGTGTGAAAACTCTCGATACCTAACATTGCAATCTGAGATTATCTAGAGTCCAAGTTATTCCCTTCATTCGCAATTGACCTAGTGCTCTATTCTAGCGAATCATGATGCGCTCATGTCGTTAAAGAGCGTTGCGCTATTTCCTCGGTCTTTCTTTTAACTCAATTGAATGACAAAGAATTTGTAATGAACTACGGTTAATGGCTTATGCTTAAAATTTGTAGCTATTTATAACAAATACGTAAAAGTGATACCAAAAATGCCACTTTATCTCCGACCAAATTTTTATATATTATAAGGTATTTTCTCCTCCTTTCTGCATGCCTTCGTGGTGTAACGGTTAACACATTCGGCGCGTATTCAAGAGGTCCAGGTTCCAGTCTCGGCGAGAGAATTACTAATTTGTTACGTCTCCAGCATAAAAACAACCTAATGACTCTACAGTATTTCTTATAAATAAAGAACACAATTTTAAATTCAGAGGATTTTCCGCTGAATGAAATTAATTAAGTAAATTATTTATTCACATATACTTATGAACACAACATGCTTATGCTTTAGTTCGAGAAGGGGAGAGAACTTACGTCTTTTCCTCTATAAGCTGTTACGATTTCAAGTCTGGATACTGTGCCTTCAAATTTCAAAACAGGAAATTCTGAAGAAAATATTTGACTACTTTGATCCTGTAAATGATAGATTTCTAAACTTAAAGAAACGTAGTGGATTAACATGTTTTTAATCGTATGAAATATGAATTTATGTTATGATATTCAAGCTTTATGAATCGGTAACACAGTTCATAATATAGTCAGTAAAATTATATTTGAATTTTTAACTTACTGATGAACGCGAGTTTCCCATTTGGGTTTCTACGCTTCGAAAATTGAATTTGTTTCTCATTTTTTCTTCTTTCACTTCCGCTTCTGACTCCGAAAAGGCAATTCCATAGGCTATGAAAATTTTCAAATAAGATATCCTGATAACAGTAAAGTATGCTTTTAAATTAATTTATATATGATGATAATTTAGGTATGTATGACGTAGAGCATAATGCAGCTAGTGGAGAAAAATGTATACTTGCGGTTTCAACATTTCTACATTCTTGACAAGACATTATAGACAAATTCAACTGTACTGGGTCTGTATTTGAAGAATTGCATTTATATTTCTCATGCTTTTATATTGAAATAAGAAAGATAAGCCATAGACTGCACTGCAGGATCTTATCTTCTTAGCTAACATGCAGTTAAAATGATCTTACGAGGAAACCTGGCGACTTTGGCGCACATTCGAAAAGTTCGGGTTCGAGTCCCGCCGAGAACATTGCTCATTTTTCATGTCTCCAGCATCAAAATAACCTAATGACTCTACAACACTTAAGCAGGACCACAAGTGAGAGAATAATGCGTAGGTTATAATTTGAAGTTAGGTTAAGAATAGTGTACGCGAATTTTAATATTACTTTTAGCTGAAAGATATTTTCTGCTATGTAAATACATGCATCGAAAACATTATATATACTAATCTTTCTTATCCTTATATCATGTTATATATATATATATATGCTTCCTGAATTTAAATGATATTGCAAATTAGTTCGCAGAAATATTAATCTTTTATTTGTTTACAATTAAATTTCCATAATTTAAAATTTAAATTAGCTTGAAGATAATGTTTGTGTATCAGTTAAATTCGCAATGTTTTTGTATCTGTTAAATTCAAATATATATATATGTATCTTATCTGTTAAATGTTATGTATATCTGGTAAATCTTATGTATATCCTTTAAATTCAAATACACTGGTTATCATAAATTAAGGAAAAATCACAAAAATAGCGATAACTCCCTCAAAAATAAGCCAAACCGTGTAAAATTTGAATATGTTGCCAAGTAAGAGCAGCTGAGTAAAACTGCAATATGCAAATTAGTGGCGCTGCACTCGGAATACGTCGTCTGCGAGGAGCATAAAAGTCCGTGTTTGAGAGCAAGCTCGCATATTTCACTGTGATAGTAACATCAGAAATCTGAGATAGCCAATTCGTAACAATGACCTCCAGGCATCATTTGCCTGCAGAACTACGATGGAGAGCCATTGGGAGACTAGAGGCAGAACAAAGTCAAACAGAAGGGTCCAGATGGCTAAATGTGAGACATTCTGTGGCTTCAATGGCAATTTCAAACCACATTCACTTTGGAGGCAATTTCAAACCACAGATTCGGCATCTAGGAGGTTCAGCAAAGGACGGCCAACTGCTACAACGAGCGCCGATGACCGATATTTGACATTATGCGCACGTAAGAATAGAACCGCTACTCCGATTCTTAGATCCTCCCTCCTGCAGCCACCGGAAGGTTCGTGTCAACGTTAACTGTGCGTAGAAGACTTCACAAAGGTGGTATGTATGCGAGGCGACCAACATTTGCGTGCCGCTCACGTCCCACGATAGGAGGGACCGTTTGCAGTAAGCACGACAACATGTCCACTGGGCGCCTGATCAATGGAGGGCTGTTCTCTTTACGAATGAGTCCAGGTTTAGTCTAGAAAGCGATAGTAGGCGTTATTTAATATGGAGAGAACCTGGAACGCGTTATCATCCGTCAAACATCCGTGAAAGAGATGCATACGGAAGAGGCAGTGTCTGTGTTTGAGGTGGCATCTTTTTGGATGGATGCACAGACCTCCATGTCTTTCCAAGGGGAACCGTGAATGCTCATGTTTATAGAGATGACATCCTTGATGCTTATGTGCGTCCATATGCCGCGGCAGTAGGTGATGCTTTCCTGTTACAGGAGGACAACGCAAGAACACACAGGGCACTCATAGTAGATGATTATCTTCAACAGGAAACAATTATGCACATGGAGTGGCCATCTCGATCCCCGAACTTGAATCCTATCGAGCACGCTTGGGATGCTTTAGGGAGACATCTAGCTGCTCTCAATCCGCCTTCTCGACCCTTGCCGTGCTTGCAACTGCTTTGCAAGAGCAATGGCTCTCGCTTTCTATGGAACTGATAGACTGCATAATTGAAAGCATCACACATCACCGTATGTGCTGTACTGCTTCTAGAGACGATCATATTTCATATTGAAGGTACTTTTCCTATAGCAAACTGACACCTTTGATTTGTTCATTTTATACATGTGCTAATTTCTATACTACCATAATTGTTTGGCAGTTTCTTTTTATGTTATTTGATACCTTACTATGTGTTGTATATTGTGGGTAAGTTTCATAACATTCTACATGTATCTTTTTCAGTAATAGTGATTTTCGTGATTTTTCCCTAGTTTATGATAACCAGTGTATATATATGTAAAATATCAAAGTATGAAGAAAAGTTTATTACCAAATTAAACGTAATTGGAAAGGTCCTTTAAATTTTTAGTTCTAATTGCAGATATCCGCTCTTCAAGGATCCATATTACACCATGTTATATCACGCTTTCCCTGATATAACCGCAATGAGAAGCCTTTTGCCCAACCTTGGCTCAGGTTAAAAGAGAGACTTTATGAGGTTATATATGCTACTGCATTTATTACTCATCACTCATTTGCTGCTTGTTCTGCCTAGAAAAGCTACGTCTCTATGCTAAGTGTCCTTCCGGTTATCTAAAATGTAAACTGCGTATATAGAAATTGTGGGACGTATTTAATACCTTTAGTGTTTTATCAGTTTAAGCTAAAATGTATGTCTGAACAATTGTTACTGTTCAAAATAAAAATATGTTTTAACCATTAAGCCAGTTGTGATTTCCTGTCCGGTCAGACACACTGCTCTCCAAAAGTTAAGGAATAGCATGTTTTTTATGTCTAATTTGAGACTAAAGAAACATAGAAACAAAAAATTTAGAGGACATGTTCATTAAACAGTTCTTTAATGAATATGACGTAGAATGCTTCTTAAGATCAACACAAACATTAATTACATTAAAAAATGCACTCTTGGCAGAGAGATCCAATCTTAGCAAAACAGTATGTTACAGTTTTTCGAGGAAAACGTATGGTGGTAACATTACAAATATGTATTCTAATAAGGAATGCGTTCACCCCTAGCTGCAATATATTGGCGGCAGCCACGTTCCATGCTGTCGATTAAGTTGTCGGTCAGCGAAATGTGAAACAACAACCGGACACTGAGGAATCCTTACTCAAGCTCATCTAACACCTTGGAGTAGGATTTAAAGCAGCAACCTGTCTCACAAGGTAGTCCCAAAGATGCTGTATTGGATTCAGGTCTGGGGATTGAGCTGGCCATTTTACCCGCTTCATACCGTGACCCTCAAGATATTCTTCATGAACCTGATCTTGATGTGGTCGCGCATTGTCGTCCCTCAGAAGAAATCCAGGACCAATAGCAGCGGCATATGGACGAACATATTGATCAAGCATGTCATCTCGATATCTGACACCTGTCAAAGTTCCTCCATGGAACACATGCAGATCAATGTGACCACTAAGAGAGATCCAACCCAAACCATTTTTCCACCATCTGTGTAACTGTGTCTTTCCACAATGTGGGATTGGTTGTATCTGGTGCGTTGTTCCCTACAGATCAGCTGACGACCTGATTCACTCTCCAATGTGAACCCGGACTCGTCTGTGAAAAGAACAGACTCACATTGTTGACTGATCCAAGAAACGTGCCCAACATTAACGGACACCTCTGTGTCCTCGCTCAAGGGGACGCAAACAACTTGACGCAAACAACAGACCTGCATTGTGCAGGTGTCTGCACACTGTAGTAGCTGGGATTCTTACTCCTGTTGCCCCTAAATGATCTGCTATGAGCTGAGGCACAGTGATGCTACTCCTCCTTCGGACTGAAACAGCTAAATAACGGTCCCCTGCAGGTGTTGTAACTGTAGGTCTGCCTGGAACATGTCTTCTAGACCCAAAATCCTCGGACTCAAATTGATTCCATAGTCAGTGAGCCACATTACGCGAGACACTGAGACATCTAGAAGCATCGAATCGGGCAAACGACTTCTTCTGGACATTGATAGGTTCTCCTGGATAATGTCCCCGAAAGTGTAATAACAACTGAAGATCAACACTCGTGAACAAAAATTACAATTTTTGTATTTTTTCTCCAACTTCTGCAAGTATTCATTTCTATAAAATAAAAGTGGTAGCTATTGTCTTTGCACACATTTTCTTAAACTTCATTACTCTCATGCATATGAACTGTGAATTTAAACGTTACTGACATTTTTGTAATGGTAATCTTGGAAAAACATGATTTTCTTAACTTTTGGAGCGAGGTAACGACTGGAGGTGACAAAACAATGCTTTTATTATTGACATACATTTTTGATGCATTATTCGTAAATCCGTTCTTTAATGAATTTTTTACAATTTTTAAGATGTTCCGGTAAGAGAATGCAGCAAGGAAGTTGGCAGGTCAGAATCAAAAGACAAAATGGGGCGTGTTCATTACGAAAGCGCAGTTCAGAAGGATTTAGCTTCCGTTCATATATGTCTCTCATTGGCTAATTTTTTGTTCCCAAATTTGAAAACACTATTGGATTGAAGCGTGGACAAATCAGGTGATGGTAGTGGCTAGAAAAAAAGCTTTTCCATTTGGCAAAATCAGCATCTAAAATAGTGATGACTGGCCCACCATATTCCTGTGTAAATGATATATAATATGTATAAATTAACATGATTTATTTTCATGTTTTTAACCTATAGAATCACTATGTTAAAAATGAACAAGACTTTCCTCGAGCTTCTAAATCCATACCTTCTGGTTGCTGATCTGACGTACTTTCCAATTACACCATGAAGGCACTCGGTAAAAGGGGAAGGAAAAAATACCTTACATTCTTCCCCTTTTAAAGGATGACTGGGGAAGCCGGGACCTAATCACCAACCTGGTGGTGATAAATTTTCAACCACCACCTTTTAGTTTGGGCGCCACTTGGAATCATTAGGTTTGTCGAAGCAGGAAACATGAAAAGATTCTCTCCCCAGGATTCCAGCTGAGAACCTTCTAACTGGACTAACAGGACATGCTTTCCAATTACATCGAGTACTACTAATTCTGATACTAACCGTATGTCTCGAAATTCACATACCATTTACTTTGAATTTAATACACGTGCTATATACTGAAGAGTAATTTCCTTTTTCCATGTAAACTGTGTTCCGCTTATTAATTTTCCAGCTAAATTTTCATATGTTGTATTTTTTCTGATTCAGTAGTAAGCTAATTAACTAAACTCTTTCCTGATTTCATTCTTTTTAGTCAAAATGGTGATTCAATCTCGAATCTGTTGCTTATATCCTATATCAACATTTCTTAATTTTTTTGATAAGTGGAACCCTTTTTAATGTACACTTTCATTATGGAACTCTTGGTTTGCTTCATTACTTTGGTTCTATTGCAACATACTCTAAATGGATTATTTGCAACAAAAATGAAAAATATTTCAAATAATATTAATTTGCTTCAAAAGGTAATTTCAAAATTAATCTTAAAGTTCTTGAAATAACGTATTCAATTTTAATGAAAGTAATACTGTATAATATTAGGTTTTATAGATAAAAAGTGAATTTTCATATCAGGTTCAGCACCAATTCTGTTGCGATGCGGTATTAAATTAAATTTCCTTACAACGATGAACATGTTATCATTCAAATAAAAATTTCGTATTCTTCTGTTGACATGATCGAACATTGTGCATTAATAATAAATGGGTTTTTAATCCACAATAAATTCATTTTGATATTTAATCTTTTGTTCATTTAGAAAATGTTGATTAAAGGTTTCACTCAAACCTTTCAGGTACTGAATAATTTTTTCCATAAATATCTCCCATATTTCAAAACCTTATGCTTCTGAAAAATTGTTGGGCACCAGTCAGAGTCGTTGGAGCTCCCACAAACTATCCAAAATTCTATCTTTTTCTTGAAAGCAAGAATTTTTTCGTGAACAGTAAATATATTTATCTGTTTGTCCTCAAATGTCAACCCTTTAAATTTTAATGAGATATTCATTCAGTTTAATGATAAAATTAGTAATAATAGATAATAATTGCTTAGAGAAATCGTCCTTTTCCCCTTTAATATTATAACATCATTTATGGCAAAGCAAATTTCATTCGGCAAAAAAAAAATTTCATTATAGAGTTTTAACCATGAAGGTTGAGATCAAAGACCATCGCCAGAGAATGGTTTCTTTGAAAAATTATCAGCAGAGCTAAGCATCATTCGGAAAGAAAAAAAAATGGGATATAAAAATGTCATTGAGTAAGCCAATTAATTTATTAAAATTTAAGACATTAACTTACCTATTCTCAATTTTTCAATAGAGCCTTGATTTTTGTAATACATCACAGGCTTTCTAAAATCAAAAATTTGCTTGTAGGACTTCGTCTGTAAATATGAGTTGAATTATTTAGGACATTACTTATCATCACATATTAGTACTGTATAAAAAAATGTTTTGACCTTTTTAATTTTATTTTTTCATATTTTTGAGTGAGGAAGTTTCCTTGTTCTAAAGCGAGGTTTTTTAAATCACTAACATAATACATAAAAAATCAGAAGATAATAAAAAACTATTGCCAAAGCACATTAAAATCGTGATGTAATCAAAACAGTTATTGGCAAGGCCCACTCTAAAATAAACAGAAGGTGTTGGAAAACGGCCTTCGTTTGTGTAAATTTGGATTGTAGCAGTTAAACATTTCCTAAAATAAAGGATAGATTCTAGCGAAAGTATCGCCAGTTAGTTGATTTTGTATGATATTTTAAGAAGAACCTAAATTTATGGGATACTTTCTATTATCACACATTTTACATACTTTTGTGCATATTAACGTTAAAATTATTGATCAGTATAATTTTTTCAAGCAAGAATCTTTGTTCTAGAAACCACTGGCAAGCTTCAGTACTGTCACATTGTCAATTCTTGACTTTATAAGGTATTTCTCCAGCCTTCTTATCATGCCTCCGTGGTGTAGTGGTCAGCACGCTCGGCGCGTATTAGAGAAGTCCGTGGTTCGAATCCCGGCTCATTTTCCATCTCCCCACCTTCAAAAGTAATCCAATGACTCTACAACTTTATTCACTTAAATTAGAAATTTAAAATGTTTACGGTTAGTTAATTTTTTTGCATGATTTTATATTGTGGTTCTAACGCACGCCCAAAACAGCACGAGAATATTCCTAACGTGTTTCTGAAGTTTCGAAACTTATAAGTTATTTGTATGTTAATTCTTTCTGCAAATCAGTGAAAACAAAATTATAAATTACAGCGTATTTATACACTAGTAAATCACAGAAAACTATCAGTGAATGACATTTAACTGAAAGAAAATTAACGTCGAATTATTCTAATTTGTTTATTAACTGACCTGTCAAAGAAAGCTGAAAATAATCTGAAAAACTGCGAATTTTGAAATTAAATATATCGTTCAATTTTTGTCTTACAGGAGTTAAGCTGAGTGTTATTTTTTATAATTAGTATAGATATACTATATTATTATTATATAAATAATTATACTATTATTATTATATAAATCTAAGCATAGAGACAGGGGCAGCGTATAAAAATTTAGATTTCGTATTTTATACATTTTTTTTCATTTGAAAATAAGAAAACACCTTTACGTCATTTAAAACATTTTTTGTTATTAGAAGTATATCCCTACTACTAAAGGTTACGAAAATATAAAGACTGGGTAAGAACTTTTGTGGATATGTTTGATGCATACTGCGAAAAAAAAGGGGGGGACAGTTCCTATATCTCCCGTTCTACTGGGCCGATTGACGAAATTCAGCTTGCGTTTTTCATGTCTCGAAAGCGTGACTTAGGATATGCATTAGATTTATATATAGCATTGTTCTAATATAGGAATGTTGACACAAAATCGGACTTATTCTGAAATGACATGCCAATATTTTTCCCTATTTCGATTCTACGACTCAAATTATGCCAAACTGCTAAGTTTTGTAAAAATCACAAGAGTAGTTTGTAAAAAATTAGCTCTCAAAATTTTAGCTCCTCAATGTTAATTGAATTTGGTACATATTTACTAATATATCTTTTTTGTTAAACTTATTTGATTCTTCCTTTGCTATTTTGAAATTTAGGTTCATTCCAAATAAAATTCAATAATTTTTATGACTTATTTTTAAAATGTTAATTTTTATAAATTCTTCGAAAAAAACTTTTGAATTATAACCTATAAAAGTTTTGCTATCATCTTAAACTAGATGTATTTCTAAGCATACTTGCAAAAAATCAGAGTTTTTTATTCAAATTTTCCTAAGATTTAAGTGAATGTACATATTGGCGCGTTTTGAAATTTGGCGTATTTTTCATACGCGATAATAACGAAAATGTGGTTTACGCACTCCGTTAATCTGAAAGTATGAAAGACGATTTTTTTTTCGTCGTGGACAAAAAAAGGAAGGGAAAATAGGTTGCTTTAAATTAAGAAGTTCGCCAAGTGAATTATTCTTGACGCAAGCTGAAGAAAATCCGCCAAAATAAATTTTTAAATTTGTCTGTAAATTTCTCACCAAAAATTAAAAAATTTAATATATTGGAATAATTTGAGTTGTAGAATCGAAATATGGAAAAAAATTGGTATGTTATTTTAGAAAAAGTCCGATTTTGTGTCAAAATACCTACGTTAGGACAATGCTATATATAAATCTAATACACATCCTAAATCGCGCTTTCCAGACATGAAAAACGCAATTTGAATTTCGTCAATCGGCCCAGTAGAACAGGAGATATATCACTGCAACATGCATTGGTTTACTGTCAAATCCGTTTCTTTCGATCAGTTCATTTTTCTCTGTGAAATGTTAAGATTACATGCTGAGTAAAATACATGCATATACTGTGTTGGCCTCTGAAAAATAATGCAATCAAGGCACCATAAATAGAATAGAATGTGAATTTCTGATGGAACAGGATTTTATTACTATGAATTTGCAGTTAAATAGTCTGTGTTTCAATTTATCATTGTAAAGTGTTATCATTCATTACTATAAAGTACTATCAGCTTTCTGAAGACAAATCTGACCACATATTTGTAAAGACATTCACGGTTATGTAAATTAACTGTACCTGCTATACCTTAAATTTCATCATTCCTGATTGTATGTAGAATGGAGACTTTGTCGCTCATCATTAATTACATTGAAATAATTATATTGTTTGTATTTAAAAACACAAAAGATCAGAATATAAGTTTTTAAACAAATATTACTAAGATTGCTTTAGAAGAAGGAATTATTACTGGGCTTTAGCATTCGTCTTTCAAAGCACTTCAAATGTACATTTATTTATCTGGAATTAGCTAGTTTTTAAGGGCCTACTGAACACATAATTTGTTATTTAATTATTAGTTTTACGTAAATGTAAAATGTTTAACTTACTTTTCTGTCAAATTCGGCGCAGTTTTCAGATACGTATGGGTTGTAAGTAGTTAAAAATACATCAATTTCTTCATCTAATTCCTAGAAGCGGAAATTATTTTGTAAATGCTAGAAATGCAGAGTGTCTCAAAAGTAACTTATTATGTGATATTAGCTATTGAAACTGAAATATGCCCTGCTGGGGTAAATGTTCTCCGAATAACTGCGTGTCCATAAATGCGTGTCCTTCACTTATGTCCATAAATTAAGGATAATGCAAAATCAGGCAAAGGAAGAGTTAGAAGCGAAACAAATTTCATTTATTTGTAAAGCTTATTTATTAAACAAAACGTAAAAAGATGCTATATAAAAAAAGATGCTATATGTGTGATATTATTAAAAAAATAGCGATTTTTCCCCCCTGGAGCAAATTACAAAAAAATCCTATTTACAAAAAACGAATATTACATGGTTGGTATGATTGTTAATACATTGTATGTCTCCCAGACGATGCAATACAATCCGTACAACGCCTAGGCATGCTGAGTATCAAATTATCGATCTCATCTTGGGGGATATTACACGACTCAAAAAGCAATGCTCTCCGAAGTTCCGGTAGACATGTAGGAGGAGGTTGACGGGCTGCAACTCGTCGGCCAAGCATGTCCCACACGTGCTGTACTGGATTCAAGTCCGGTGAGAATGCTGGCCAGTCCATACGGGTGATATCCTCCGACTGAAGGCATTCGCTTACGATGTTTGCACGGTGAGGACGGGCGTTGTCATCCATAAACACAAATTGTGCGCCCATGCCCCCCCCAAACAAACGTACATGTTGTTCCAGAATGACGTCCCGATAGATTCCCGATAGACTGAAAGTCCAGCAAGAATCAGACTGCAAGCTAAACCTGGACTCGTCGGAAAACATCACACAAGCCCACTGTTGCGGTGTCCACAATGCATGCTCTCTACTCCAAGCTAACCGCAGGCGACAGTGAGTTGCAGTAAGTGGAACGCATCTGACAGGTCTACGAGCATATAGACCAATCTGCCCTAAGCGTCTGTACACGGTCTGCCTTGAAATTGTCGTACCATTGATTGAAGAGAGTTGACGAGACAGGTCTGAGTCTGTGCTCTGCCTGTTTCTTTTGGCAGTAACTGCCAAATACCGGTCCTCATTCGGCGTTGTAACTGTGGGGCGACCTGTGCTGTAACGTCTACTCACATTACAGTCATCTTGAAATTGTTGCCAAAGCCTGGAGATGACACTCTGGGCAATTCCAAGTTCGTCTGATACTTCCAGTTGGGTACGCCCACATTCCAGACGGCCGATAATTCTACCACGTAAAAAATCATCCAAATGCGTCCTATGTGTCATAACTATCCGGTTATTGCACTGAAATGCTTATAAAGCGCCTGCGAACAATTTTACTTCTTTGCCTGTATTCCTTATATATCACTCTCTTACACTCTCGTCATTGTGACGTACCATCGGTGTCATCTGGTTACTTCCTGAAATTTGCATAGGATTCTTGAAGATGTGTGTAGTGATTTTACAGGTGATATATTTATTTTAGAGTTCGGTTTCCGCGTGACTCCGAATTATCCTTAATTTATGGACATGAGTGTTGATTGACACTTTCCAGGATTGCTGGACTGATCATGGAGGAGCATAAACTTGAATAGCACCAAAACTTTAACGGTGTTAGATTCTTTTGCTGGGAATTTATTAAGCTACAAGCTCATAAAAATAGTGATGTAACCTAACTTAATTTCATATTAGCCATGAAGTGCGAAAATATATCAGATATTGATAATTGGTTCCGGGAAATAATTTGCCCCTTCGAAGTGTAGAAACACATCTCGAGGGCATATCGACGTATCGATCTCTCGATTATCGCATATGGAAACCGATTACTAAATAATAGCCTTAATTCGTTTTGGTATGAATTTTGAAATAAATGTACTTTTTCCTTTCCTATACCTATACCAATTTTTTTTAACCCTAATTGTCTTGGTATACAAAATAATAGCTTTTGTAGTACACTATCTGTTCAAATTTTAGCATCCAATAAAGAATTAGTTTTACAGAAAAAGCGTATTATGGAAATTTAAACCCAAATATGATGTTGGTGCAAATAGTGATTCTCTTTTAGAAGTTATACAGGCTGATTCAAAAGTCGCACATATCAAACTTTCAGAGACTGTGGAAACTCCAAAATGGAAGTTAGTGGCTGAGCATACAAGTGGTGTAAAAAAGAAGAAACACTCTAAGGCTCTTATAATCTCCCACTCCCTCAGCTATATTAAAGACTAGAAAATGAGTTTGTTTTCTTTGGTTTACTGAATTATGGCAAAGCGCGCGAAGGCTATCTGCATAAGAAGAGAGATGCCTTCGGGGAGGACTTTCAAAGGCAAAATGTCTCGTGTACATGTTACACACGGGGACATCCATGAAAACGCTCATGCATTTTTTTTTACGTATTCAGCACATAATGACCAATTTATTCCTTGAGCCTTTCCAAAGCTTTCTGGATTTTAGAACGCAAGAAATTATCTTTGTTGTTATGTCCTAGTATTCTGGCATTATTTTATTTCACTTGACATCCAACCACACTTACATTTTTACGCCCTATGTACCCGTTTATGATCCGTCCCTTAGCAATTGTCCACCAATGTACAAAAGGGCATTTTATTATTTCTTAAATCATTTTAGCAACTTTCTCAGCGATGATACTGTGGATTCGACCGTTCTTGGCAAATGCCTGAACTAGCAAGGGCACTGCATTTAAAAGTAATTAGATTTAGTATAAAATCAAAACACTAATACTATAAAAGCACGTAAAATAAGAATGAGTAACAGATTATAAAATGCAATAGATTAGGACTATTATCAGTTTGCAAGTTACAGTTTCATAACCAATATTTATAACTATTTCATAACAACAAAAGATCAGTTTTTTTAAGGAAAAATATCAAGCGTGTCTGTTGAAACATAATGATTGAAAACCAGTACTAAAATTTGCTTTTATTTTCAGTTTAACTATCTAGAAATTTTCCAACTCGAACTCTTGTAAGCAGTTTTAATCAAAAAGACACATACTATTTTCATACGCGGGATTTAATTTTTGCAGTGATTAAATCAACCTTTTTAATAACTAAATTGACTTTGTTTCAATTACAAAACTTAACAAATTTGGTTTTTTAACCATTATTAATAACCTATCCATAGTACAGAAGTTTCTTTTCTCTATTTTATAGACATTTTATAAAATGTTTTCATACGAATAGCTTTTTGTTAGTTTTTTAATATTTCATTACTTTGAAAAATAAAACTTCTTTCTGTTTTTTCCAATAGGCGAGAGGTGTATAAATTAAGCTGGTAAAAATTCTTCTATTTTAATTTCGTCACATCCACAGCAGGTCAGGTTGCCTTGTAACTAATTAACGTATTATTTATATTTCGTTGACTGTGGACTTTTACTAGTGGAATAGATTCATAATATATTTTTTAATATTCTATTCTAACAAACGTCTTAAATTTCTTTTCGTTCGTGTCTCACTTTCTTTAAGTAATGCTAGTAATAAACTGACGAGTATACTTCGGTTTATGGCTTTCTGTACGTTTCCTTCTCAATCAGTGATGAAAATAAAGAGATCAATTAATGCGTAATTTATATATCTATCATATCAAGCACGATATTCAATACTTTCCCGTTGCAACATCACCTCAGAAACGCACTAAAATGCTTTGCAAAAAAGTAGGCTGGTAATCATTCGTTAACATGAAATTTCAAACTTTCATTCAATGATTTTTTTTAATTGATAACCTCATTTACTGATGTTTTTCGGTTTGGCACCAAAGCTTTCATTGAAGTGGATGAGAAAATATTGTACTTTTTCTCGAAATGTATTTATCTAAATATCAAGCAAATATAAATTTGATTCTTACTGTATCTGAATTTAGAAAGGTAAAGAAGGAAAGAAAACTTACTTCCTTTGAAAATCTAGGTACCTTGCGAATCTAGAAAGAAAAATTAAGGAAACAATAAGTCTTTTGGGAAAACTATGAACGTTATCTCAGTTGCTAAAGTAGAAAAAAATTCTTGTTTAAAAAGTCAAACTTTACATTTTAAAGTACCTATTTTTTTCAGACATAAATTTGAAGAAATTTCAGTTTTTTAACGGAAAATTGCGCAAGTAATTTACGATTTTGCATTAGCGGCACCTTCACAAAAATATTATGTTTTCTTTATCCCAGTACATATGGATTCTGTTTTTAAACTCTGCTCATAAAAATGGGACAAAATATTTTTAATTTAATTTAAAAGTTCGTTGCAAGAACTTTTAAATTAATCCAATTAGTTCATTTCTGTTGATCTGCAGAAGCCTACTTTTACTTTTTCTACTGTTTCCAAGCTACCAACGAACACATTGTTTTTTGACAGCCAGAAAAAATTGCAAGTAAATATTCCTATGCAAAGCGAGTTCTAGAATCATTGATAACTTTCATGTGATTTCATATTACGGTATGTTTATTTTCACTTTGATTAGAACAAAAGAAAGAGTATCAACATATTCAAAATTTATCTTTTATCTCAGTTTTACATATAAAAGTTAAGAGTCAGTTCGAAAATGTCCATTCGGAGAAAAAGCAGAAGGAAATTCAAGCAAACAGTATGATTATGAACTAATAGAATTCACAGAAAATAGAAACTAACTAATAGAATGAATGAACTAGAGAATGAACTATAATAGAATGAACTAATAGAATTCATAGAAAAGGACAGTGCTTATAAGATCTAATGGAGAAAGGTATAGGTTTTAAGTATGTGTTCTTGTGAGAATAAAATTATGGAGTGCAATTCTACGGTCCAATAACATTGAAGCACATGGCGACAAAAATGCGGAAGTTCATTAATTTACAATAGAGTTTCATTAGTTCATTAATTTAGGAATTCCCCTTTCTTTTTAGTTCTTAAAAGTACTTATCATTAAAGTGTTTAATTCTTTGCTATGGTAAGCCGTCGAATATCACACTAATCTCACGATCTAATACTAATTCCGAATCAAGATGTACAGGGATACATTCACATTCCTCATAACAAAAAGAACTATAAAAAGTGGTATGCCTTATAATAGCTTCAGCATTTCTACTGAATTTTTTATAATACTATTTGAATGAAGAGTTAAAGTCAGCATTTAAAACGATTCGACTGTTAACTGAAGAACATATTTCTAAAACAGAAGAGATATTTATAGTAGAAGTTTGAGAGAAATATATATGCATATGATAACGTACGCCTGGGGAGTGTCTGTAATGAAGTTGACAGATGTGGCTTCAATAGCTAAAACCTATAAAGATTCATTGTTGAAAATGAAAACCGCATGACAAGAATCACTCTTCTTCCTTCATAGAAAAGGACAATGCTTATAAGATCTGATGGAAAAAGGTATGGGTTTTAAGTATGTGTTCTTGTGAGAATAAAATTATGGAGTACAATTCTACGGTCTAATAACATTGAAGCACATGGCGACAAAAATGTGGAAATTCATTAATTTAGAGAAGCAGAGTAGTTGAATTCCATGCAATACACTGGTGTACAAAAATTAAGGACGAAGTCGAAAAATTAGCATATCAGCTGAACGAAGAGGCAGAGCGGACAGAAAGACCAATCCGGAGATTAAGTAAGGTAATGTACGGTAGCACATGCGCAGATATGCAGGTAGACGTAATGGGGGAGTGTCTGAGTAGTATAAAGCATGTTGTCGGTGTAAGATCAGTACTTCTGGCAAAGAGATTGCACGCCGTATAGCAGATAAAATCACACCGAATTGCTGCCTTACATGCGTCTTTTCACAAGGGCTATGGGTCCTCAGTTCCTCTTCATGGACGACAACGCTCCGCCTCATCGCACAGTTACTGTCGAAGAGCTGTTGGAGAGTGAAGATATTGAACACATGGATTGGTTGGCAAGGTCTCTGGATCCAAATCCCGTCAAGCATGTATGGAACTTACTGGGGAGACCCGTGGCAGCGTAACTTATC
>KK117865.1:0-40798 GCA_000611955.2 Stegodyphus mimosarum | reverse complement strand
CAGTGTCTCAACGGCTCATTAACAACCACATATCCAGCATGCACAAATGATGTGAAACCTGCCTAGCAGTCAGGGGAGATCATATCCCCTATTAAAGACCAGATGTTTCTTGCTGGACACCCATCACAGGGATGTTTCGGCCTTCAGTCGCATTGCGCTCCATGCTACTTTTTCAATAAAGCTTCTTTTTATCCCTCTGATTTCTCTTTTAGTAAGTGTTGCTTACATTACTCATGTCCTTACGTATTGGGGATCTTACGGTATTAAATGTGTTGATTTGGAAAGCTTTTGTACAAAGTTATATTGAAAAAACCGTCTCGTCCTTAATTTTTGCACACCAGTGTAAATATATGAAGGGCTATAAAGAGGAGCAATAAAGGTATACCCATTAAATTACTAAACGTAACCAATAATTTATCTGTTGCATTTTCAGAATTATTAATTTTTTTCTCTACTTAACATTTTCAGAATTATTAATTCTTTTCGAGTTTTTTCTCAAAATATTCAAAACTCTTGGATCAACAGGAATTAGATTTAGGAAAAAATAAACTTATTTCAGGTACAAATAAAATTGTGTCCTTTTTTAACAGATGCCGTTAATTCAAATTGTAAACAGTAATTCTGTTTAATTATTACGCCGAGTTTTTCTGCCAAAAGAAGAAAAAGCTTTTGCAAGACGTTCTACTTCCTTATTTTATTACAAAGAAAACTGCAGCAGAAAAATACCGTTTGCTGGTGGGAATTTATGATAAACATGCTCTATTGAATACAGATTACAATGAAAGGTTAAGCAATAATTGTTTTGATACACATGATAAAGAGCATGAAACACTGCTAAAAATTGCAACTATTGCAACCCAACCCAATCAGACAATCAATGTTGAGTGTAACAAATTACAATTTGAAGGAAACGTTGAATGAAACGCAAAACATCCGAATGACCAGTCAGGGATGGAAGCATTTCCCTATGATGTGTTACCCTGTCTGCCGAATTCACCAGATCAGATTAGCATATGTTTCTATTCATGTAGAGCAGCCTTTTAGAAAAGCAGCTCTGTTCTTATGAGGACAAAAATTGGTTTAATGCGTGGATTGTTTCAAAACAACCAGATTGCTTCCTTTACGGAATGCATTTGTTGTTTGGCAGATAAGAGAGTATAGCATCTTCTGATGAAAAATACTTTGAATAAATGTTTCATTCATTTTGAAGGCAAATAAATGTCTTTCATTTAGTCAAGAAAGGGCGAAATCATAGTTGTATACCTAACATAGCCGCCCAGCAGGTTAGTGGTTAACGTCGCTGACAGCTCTGCCGAAGGGCCGGGGTTCGAATCCCGAGGAAGACATGGATGTTTGTAAATGTATAATGGCATGGGGGCACACTGAATTTGCGGCGAGCCGAAAGTCCTCTCGAGAGGCTGATGATAGGGGAAGAGGGGTAAGAGATCCTTGGACCCTTTCCCTGATGGTACTCTCCGCCAAAATTTGGGGGAAGCGGAACAGCTAAAATCGCACTGTCACCTGTAAGGTGCTCAAGGCTGTTGCCAACGACAGCGAACAGTATCTTGAGCTCCTTCCCACAAGGAATTTCGTGCTTTGGGGCTGACTATAGGTCAGACAAGTGAGCATGAGTCAACAACAGCAATAACACCCAATATATTATAAAAAAAACCTGTGTTACCCACTGTTAAGAAATGTATTTCACTTAGTATAAAATAAGTAAATAAAATTTCTAAATTCTTTTAGAATTATATGAAAAGAGAGAATGTTTCATATTTTCCTTCTTTTCGTAAATACAGAATTTTCCATGGTATGATTTGAAATACTAATCACCAGTTATAATTTCTAAACTTGTATAAAAAGGCAGATAATTAAAATTGCTATCGTAACATATTTCTTGCATTAGTAAGCAAACAATATATGATTTAAACTGATTTTTCAACATGCCACGTAAATAATTACTATACCGTAGATAGATTAAGGTAAAATTTTCGAATTAATCACCTTTTTACGGATAGGAGCATTAAAATTCATTTGTTGCAATGCGTTTCCATTTTATGACTAACAATTTCGATACTTCTGTATTATCTCAACCACCTTAGTAAAATTCGTCAATTTTTAATATGTGCCAAACTGAGGCAATCGTCCGCACGACAATTCTTCGAACAACCATGCTCACAGGAATCCTTCAGTCAAACAATGTCGCCATTTTCATATGAATTCTTGCTGTTGTAATTCCAAGTTCCAACTATTTTTATAGGCAAATCGTGATATTTTTTTGTCAGAAACTTAATTTTAAAATATATACTTGTGAAATTAGCTGGGAATGAAAGAAACTGGGGTAAACTTTCTGCAGGAAAACAGAATTTTGCCACAAAATCGCTAAAAAGAACAACAACGAGATAGGTCTGGTAGATTGCTAGTGTTACCGAGGTTTGAGCGATGTCAATTCTGTGGAATTTTCTGTGGTTTTTAAGTGAAAACAGATCGCTGTGTGCATGAGGGGAGGAACAGAGGAGAAAAATTAGAAAAAGATTTTGCAAGGAACGTAAGTGTTTTATTTTTAATGCATTACATAAACTCTTTAATAATTAAAATTTATATTTTAAATTGTAAAATATGTTTTATTTTTTATATGTTGGTAATGTTTGCTGAGTTACGATAAATACTGATAGTTTATGAATCTTTATAAAAAATGCAGCAAAACCCGCCGACTTGCACCCGAAAATTTTACCTTTTCATCTTTAAAAAATCCCCAGATTGTACCAAGGTGGTTGCGTTATTACGTTAGTACCACAATTTCATACAAAAATGAAATACCACTGAACTCTATATCGCATATCCGTATCCTCCGTCCAAATTTAGGGGATATTTGATGGTTCAGCCAAAATATATTTAGTTCAGCAATTCACGAGCAAACTGAAGGGCAACATGTTCCTATACGGGGGAACATGTTCCGAAGGGAAGTATTCCGAACGGGAATATGTTCCTATACGTATGAACTTGAAGAAACTGTTACGCCTTAAGAAGTTTTACCTTAACTTTCGTGAAGAAAATACACGAAGTGTGCTTTAAGATATTAACTATTAGATTTTGCTAAATTTAAAATTTATTATTTTTTAATTCACTCGAGAGCCTTTCATGAATGCCTTTTAATCTATGTGCAGCATTATTCACGGCTCGAGAGCAATATCTAAATCAGGTGTTTTATAATTTTAATTACGTAACTAATACATTAATTAGAAATTCAAGATCTTCAACCAAAATTCGGTAATTCAGATTCCAAATTAAATCTAATAATACGCTCGATATCTAAATGAAAATGAACAATTAGGAAGAATGTGGGATTATTGTACTGATACATTATGCTCAATACCTATACAAAAATGAAGACTTAGTTTTAAAGGATTTTGCATTATTGAACTGTAGTATCAGTACCATAATAATAGACCGTTTTGATAATGAAAACTATCCTTGAATATAATATTTTTTCATGCATTGAGTGCAAACATTTACTTATCTCCTAAATGTAATAAATCCCAAAAAAAAATATTTGTCTGAAACTTGGATTAGCTCTGACGAAAGAAAAATATAAAACTTCATTTCTTACTTTTCTTTTTTTATGTGAACGTCTCTCTTTTTTCTTCGTTTGTTTAGCAGGTAACATTTTAACTATCTTTTCGCATTTAACTTAATTAACTCAGATCAATAAAACCTACAGAATGTGAAAAAAACCATAAATTAGTAAGCAAAACGATAATCTTTATTTATCAAGAAAATGAATAAATATTGATATTCGGTATCGAAAGTTTAGTTGCAAAACCGCTTATCAAATACAAGAAAAATTTTCAATCCTTTAAAGAAAATCTCATCTTATTCTGAAAACAATTTTCAGTTGTAAAATGTTCATTACTTCTAATTCTCCTATTTAAGCAGTAATTTTTGCTTAAAATTTCAGGTTCACAATATAAAGAAAATAATGTAATAAGACTTCTTATTTTAATCGGATATCTACTTATATGTTATGCACTTCTTTATGATAACAATATTCAACAATTTTCCGTATTACTCGGTTCTACATAAAGGGCACGTGATTTAAGCCCTGAAATCCACGAGTTCCTAAAATAACGTGGTTACAACCAAAGCTGTATGTAAGTAAAGCGTCGGCACTTCAATGGGAAAAATTGCGCTTCGAAACGACCGCAGCGCTCGTAGAGGTGGCGATGTGGAAACACAATCAGTAAAACTGCGCATGCTTCTTTTCTTTTCAGTCATTGCTGTTTTGATTTGGTTGTTTGTTTGATTCTACCGAAATCTTGTTAGCTTCTAATGTGCTTTGGTTGTGTTATTTATAACTTATTAATTTTGTACTTTTGAATTACAAAAGGCTCTTTTTAGAACCAATTTTTTTTTTTTTTTTTAATTTTCTTTAATGGCGTATCGATACTGCGGATTTAAGGATTGCAAGAGTAAGATTTCGTCGAAATCTGATGGAATACATTTCTACACGTTTACTTCAGACGATGCGTACTTAAGGAAGTAATAAAGAAGAGTTTTAGGATATGTATTGTTGAAATTAAAGGAAAAAAAATCTGATAATTAAAAGATTTGTTCCCCTATATTTTATAATAACGCAGGTACAAGTTTTAAATAATCTTTTTTGTTATTCCCTTTCAGACATATTCAGAGAAAGTTATGTACTATTTAATGTATTTCACTATTAAAATAAAAGGAGCCTTAATTTGAAATGGACTGAATTGAGCATTAATTACAAATTGACTTGGATTTTTTTCATTTAAAAGATCCCTCAAAAGCTAAAAAAATCATCTCATATTTGAGAAAGTATTTTAGGTAGAAGCTCTGTAAGTGGAGAAGAAATAATGCATAATTTTAATGTTAATAACAATAAACTTTGCTTAAAAATGTATTCTTTTCGTATACTTAGAACTCTGAAATACTGTACAAATAGAAAATAGATACATTTATATATATAATTTCGACGCAATTGCAAAATATTTACATCCAATCGTGTCAAAACTCATTGCGGCCTCGCCATCTTACTTCCAACCTCCATGACGTCACTGCAGGAGAGAGGAGGAGGGGAAGAGATTTAGTTTACATCGCCACCACTGCAGTGGATTGGCGCTGCAATTTGGCGTCATGTTATAGTATGGGAGTGCCGACGCTTTACTTACATACAGCTTTGGTTACAACAAACTATGATTTTTTAGATGTTGCTTGCATATTAAGGAAACAAAAGTGCTTTTAAAAGTGGGCATAACAACAAAATTTCTTTTGATTTCCTCATATAGCAAAGCCTGGCTTTAAAAGAAAAACTATTTACGTGTAACGTTTTACGTATAACGTTTTAGAAATTGTTATGTTTCTACTGTACTTTCAACTGTGTTCCTTCAAGAAATCATATACTGCATGTCATTTTCGTTTAATTTTGTATATTTTTAAAATTGAATTGAATTGTTTTGAGAATTTATCTCGCAAAGTAAGCGAAGCCTAACGAGGCTTAAGAGTCTAACGTATTTTGGAGAGTTCTAAACTTAAACGCTGCATATTGAGTGATACACATGGAGGCAGCCCCGTCAAACAATTCTGATATTATGGCATCACAGAAACCGCCCTACAGTGAAGATAATGCAATATTTTATTCTTTCTTAGCAGCGGTGGTCAATAATTGCCAGAAATAGATGCGCTTACTAAAGGATAGCAGTTATGTTCTAACAGAGAATAATCATGTAACTTCATGACACAAATAACTACTCATAGCATAAGTATCACTCCAAATATGCAGGTGCCTGCAGCCTACAAAAGCTACAGCCTTCAGAAAGAAAGGTACTTCCTTGTTATAGCTGTCACAAAAATTGAATTGCTAATCAACCAAGATATCTCACCGAAATCTTGCCACATGTTCTACATGTTACATTTTTGCTTTCCCCACGTATTCTTATATTAGCATCGTGTTTCATTTTTAGTAAGGGTTTCAAATTCGCATTAGTTTATAATAAAATGTTTTTTTTCTTGTCAATACGTGGTTAACAATCTATGGTTTACCAAATAAAGAGGTGGAGTCATAAATGTTTTGGACCAACGCAATGATTTCATTGTTAGGAATTCATTACCGCTCTCTTTACTGCAACGCAATCCAGTATGTATCAGGTGCGGAGAAGATCATTTTTGAAAGCAGTATAAATTAATTAAAATCAACCAACGAAATGTACACACTGTAGTAAACCTCATCTAGTAAATTATACAAGATGTCTTAATTATCCACGTCAAAATAACTCAGCACCGCAATTTACCATATCAAACAACTTTATTCCTTACCAGCCCTTGATTTGCAAGAATATGCAAATTCCAATGAGAATTCTTATTTGAAACTAATAGTTTTCATTTTTTTCTGGAACATCTGGTTCTATACAGATCACCTACGGCTCTGCTACTTAGAAGTAGAATAGTATTAGAATATAAGCAACCCCTCATGTTCAACATCAGATCTCTGGTTTTTCCTTCTATGAAAAAAAGATGGAACATTGTTAAGATATTTCTCGTAAAATTAAAAACTAAACCCGGTATTTTTGATAAAACGTGTCATTGCAGCAGAGAAAATTCATTTGAACATGCCTAATTTCCTGAAATACAGCAAAAATAGAGCTGTGTCTATAATGTCTTGGAATGCAAAAGGCATTTATGGCAAGACAAAGAATTTATTGACCTTATTAAAGAAGAAAATCTTAATATTATCTTCATTCAAGAAACGCAATTGAAACCTTCTCCCAAATCTACCAATTGTCAAGCTTATAAGATAGACAGGCACACTGGCAGAAGCTGTGGCACCATCTCCTATATACGTAAAATCATTCCTTACTATTGGAAGAACTACAGTCCTTTGAAAACACAGTTACCATTCTTCAAACCGATAATAAGAACATTATTCTAGCAAACATTTATATGTCACCCAGCAGTATTATTGATTAAGCAGAGGTCACTGATATTCTGAAAACAAAAAATTCATATCCTATTATTGTTGGTGGTTTCACTACCAAATATCCTAGCTGGTATCTAACTCGTTCTAATCGTACAAGCAGAGAAATTTTGGACGTCACAGAAGTTAACTATTATACTGCAATAGCAACAGGTTAAGTTAATCATTATCATAATAATACTTCTATACTAAATAATTTCTTTCTCTTAAAGAATATCTCATATAACTAATCGACTGAAGTATACTATCAACACTTTCATCTGATACAGTCCAGTTTGCCTTTATATTGAACCGCATTCCTTTTTGTCTTCAGTTAATGGAAAACTCTAACATATCTAACAGAAAAAAAATGACAAACATAATCAAGTCTACCATCAAAGGAAATAGCAAAGTTAATAACATTCAGGATGTTAATAATGAGACTGAAATTATGACGAAAGCCATTTAATGATGGTATCAACATTTCCTCTGTATAAATCCGTAGATGCAGTCCCCTGTCAATCTGCCATTCTGCATGAAACAAAATATCAAAATGCGTAACAGAATACGTAAACTGCTGACAATGTACATGTGATCCCTCTATTAAAAGACAATACAATGCCTTAAGCAAAAAAAAAGGTAATATCAAATAAACAACAGAAATGATAAGATTTGTAAATAGTCTCCTAGTGGCAGGTAGCTCCATATATGACATTTCACTTAAATTACGCAAGAAAAAAATTACACTTATCTACCTCTCCCCACTTCATAGCATCATTATTAGTAAGAAAACTGATTCTTACAGTGATGCCATAAAGTGAGGCCAACTTTCAGCATAATCCAACATCAACATAGAAACAATATTTGAACATAATCAACGTTGAAACAGCATTTCAACATAATCCAACATCTTGCAATGATAATTAACTACGCATGTTAAAAAAAGTCGGAATTATCTATGCAATCCTTTACTGATAAGTTTGCTCTTTGTTGTTCCACCTTCTTTAGTAGGAAATATTATAAGCAAACTCAAAATTCGCAAAGGTAGATTGCAGGATAATATAAAGAATCTAGACTAAGAACTATGTTGCTGAAATGTATCACCTGCTTTACGAAAATTAACGTCATTCTCAAACTCCCTCACTTCACTTGTTGTTGGAAATATACAATTATAGTAACTTTTCGTAAACCAAATCAAAGTAGCACCTTTCTCCAAACTATCGACTAATTCACTCGCTTCCTAAAGGCAACTGCATAAGTCATATTCTGCTGTACTGAAACCACTCTTCTACCTTCTCTCTTCCCATCACACGAGCAATTTAGCTTTAAAGTGAAATATAGCACTACACAATAACCCTTTCGCGTTATCAGTACTACTGCTGAGAGCTTTAATAGCAAACTGATCTGAGGTGTTGTCTTCCTTGATGTTGCAAAAGAGTGTGACTGCGCCTGCCCCTGCAGCCTTATTTATAAAAAAAAAATCGAGTATAATTTTTCAAACAATCTGATTTGTATTGTTGCTTCTTTTCTAAGGAATTGATCATTCCGTGTCCAAGTAGGAAATACATTTAGTCGGCGAGGCCGATTAAAAGGTTCAGATCAGAGGTCTCGTATTTTTAATATCTATGTATTTTAATATACACTACCCTCCAAAAGTTAAGGAATAGCAGATTTTGGTTGTCTAATTTAAGAATGAAGCAACATAGAAACAAGAAATTTAGAGGACATGTTCATTAAACAGTTCTTTAATGAATGTGCCGTAGAATGCTTCTTAAGATCAACATAAACATGAATTACAACAAAAAAATGCACTCTTGGCAGAGAGATCCAGTTTTGGAAAAACAGTATATCATAGTTTTTCGAGGAAACGTATGGTGGTAACATTACAAAAATGTATTCTAATAAGGAATGCGTTCACCCCTAGCTGCAATACATTGGCGGCAGCCACGTTCCATGCTGTCGATTAAGTTCTCTGTCAGCGAAATGTGAAGCAACAACCAGGCACAGAGTAATCCTTGCTCAAGCTCATCTAACACCTTGGAGGAGGATTTAAAGCAGCAACCTGTCTCATAAGATAGTCCCAAAGATGCTGTATTGAATTCAGGTTTGGGGATTGAGTTGGCCATTTCCCCCGCTTCATACCATGACCCTCAAGATATTCTTCATGAACCTGAGCTCGATGTGGTCGCGCATTGTCGTCCATCATAAAGAAATCACGGACCAACAGCAGCCGCATATGGGTGGACATATTGATAAAGGATCTCATCTCGATATCTCACACCGGTCAAAGTTTCTCTATAGAACACATGCAGGTCAGTGCGACCACCAAGAGAGAAATCAGCCGAAAACATTATTCCACCACCCCTGTAACCGTGTCTTTCCACAATGTGGGATTGGTTATATCAGATGCGTTGTTCCCTCCATATCAGCTGGCGACCTGAATCACTCTCCAACGTGAACCCGGACTCGTCTGTGAAGAGAACAGACGCACATTGTTGACTGGTCCAAGAGACGTGACCAACATAAACGGGCACCTCTGTGCCCTCGGGTCAAGGGGACACAAACAACTGGTCGTCTAGCATACAGGCCTGTACTGTGCAGGCGCCTACGCACTGTAGTATCTGAGATTCGTGTTCCTGTGACCACTACATTATCTGCCATGAGCTCAGGCACAGTAATGTTGCTCCTCCTTCGGACCGAAAGAGCTAAATAGAGATCTCTCGCAGGTGTCATATCTGTTGGTCTGACTGAAACATGTATTCTAGACACAGAATCGTCGCATTCAATCTAATTCCATAGTCGCTGGACTACGCTGCAAGAGACATTGAGGCATCTAACAGCATCAGCTTCTGATTGCTCTCTACCTCAACAAATAGGGCAAACGACTTCTCCTGGATTTTGATAGACTCTCCTGGATATTGTCAACGAAATTGCTAATGACAAATAAAGATCAACACTCATGAACAAAACTTACAATTTTTGCATTTCCCCAACTCTTACATAAGTATTCATTACTGTAAAAAGGAAGTGGTAGCTATTGCTTCTGCATATATTTTCTTAAACTTCGTTACTGTTATGCATATAAATTGTGAATTTAAATGTTACTGACGTTTTTATAATGGTGAGCTTTGAAACTATGCTGCTCCTTAACTTTTGGAGGGCATTGTATATACAAGTATTTACGACATTCCGTAACACTCTAACTGTGTCAAATACCATTCTTTGCTCATGACACATTTATTGATACAGGCCAAGGTACTAGAAAACATTTAAAAACAAATTCAGCATTAACTTGATTTGCTAGATTCATTGCTCTCAAATTCGAGAATTTCAAATTATGTTAGCAAATTAAAAACATTTCTATCTCTCAAAGGTGTGTTAGTCAATTAACTGTCTTCTCCCACATTATTTAAAGAAAACATACACTTGCAACACGAAGTCACATACCTAAGCTTCATACTTGGCAACAAACTTTGTCAAACTCCAAAATAAATTTTATATTTCCATAGCTAGCTTAGATATATTCTTGGAAAATATAGCAGTTTTTCTTGGCATTAAAATTATACTATATGAAACAATAATCCTTCCAGCAGTACTTTTGGCCTCCCTGATGATGGGGGCTGCTGAAAAAACAAACAGTATCAAACATAAATCCTGTAATATAAAGCTCTTTAGAGAAAGATCCAACGCCTATAGCTTCATAAGAAATAGTATATTACGTACCTATTTTAAAATAGAAATTATCAAAGCATTCAATTCCAAAACTTTAACTGCAGTATTAAACATCACCAAAGACTATTATTTCAGTTCAGAATCATAAATCAAAACCACAAGAAAGCACACCCATTTAGCTAATATTATTCTTTTGCAACAATCAGCATCATTTTAAGGTAGCATTTTACGGTCTTTCGCATGAAGAAAATTTTAAATATTCTTCATGGACATTCCGCTGTTAATTATTAACCTGACTCTCTTCATCTTCAGCGAGTAGAAGAGACATTTCCTGAAACTTCAAAACACTATATGTTGTTATAAATATATATGAATTGATTTACATACATGTCATGAAAGTATGATTTTAAAAAGATATATCACAAGGGTCCTAAGATTTTTTTCATAAAGGATATCATATTATTTCTGTAATAGAAACCTTTAATTTTTTTTCTGTGCTCAAAGAAGCCTGATAAAAATCGTCGAATATAAAGTCGGAAAGGTAATTTTATTGTTTCTGACAACTGTTAAATTTATTGCATAAATGCCTTTTACTGAAACATATAAAAGCTCATAATTAAATATGATTATAGTTAGGAAACGGTTTTCATAACTGAGTAATAACCGGCTCATGATCATTGTCAAATGGTGCTCAACTGATCAGAACTGCTATTATGTTGAGCATCCGCTGGGCCTGCCGTATTGCCATTTCTCAGCTGTGTTGCTTTAACATAAGATCTTAAATTCATCTTTCAAATAAAAATTATACACAACAGCTCATAATATCACTTATTTTCATATGTATTTCTTAGCAATATTTTTCATTCAATATATCTTTTAATAGCATTTCAAGCAATTTTACTTGTACTTCTTAGTAACATTAGTCAATGAATGTTATTCTTTCCTACACTGGTGTGCAAAAATTAAGGACGAAGTCGAAAAATTAGCATATCAGCTGAACGAAGAGGCAGAGCGGACAGAAAGACCAATCAGGAGATTAAGTAAGGTGATGTACGGTAGCACATGCGCAGATATGCAGGTAGACGTAATGGGGGAGTGTCTGAGTAGTATAAAGCATGTTATCGGTGTAAGATAAGTATTTCTGGCAAAGAGATTGCACGCCGTATAGCAGTTAAAATCACACCGAGTTGCTGCCTCAGCGATAAATAGCGAATAATCAATCTGTTAGACGACATCTGGATGCTTTTACCCGAGGTCGAATCATTAGGAAGTTGGAGGAAGGCCGCAGTGTGACAAGTGTGGCTGCAGAGTTCGGAATTGCTCACAGCATCGTTTCACGACTTTGGAGACAATTTCAAACTACAGGAACAGCTATCCGGGGGTTTAGTAGTGGTCGTCCACGAGGAACCACACCCGCAGATGACCGGTATATTGCCTTACAGGCCAGAAGAAACAGGCGGCAGACAGCGGGAGAAATCGCTAGACACACGACACAGGCGACTGGACGACCGATATCGCGTTTTACCGTGGCCAGAAGACTGCACGGTGGTGGTCTGTTTGCACGACGCCCTGTACGGTGTGTACCTCTAACGCCTGCCCATCGGAGAAGGCGTTCTCTGTGGTGCCGGGAACACCGGAATTGGAGAGACAATGAATGGGGACGAGTACTCTTTACAGATGAGAGCAGATTTAGTCTGAGTTGCGATTCTAGACACATACACATCTGGACAGAGCGGGGAACACGCAATAACCCCTTCAACATCATCAAAAGGGACTGTTTTGGAGGTCGCGGAGTTCTCGTTCGAGCAGACATAATGCTTGGTAGCCGGACCGACCTTCATATCTCCCAAGGAGGTTCGTCACCTGGGACTGCTATTGTAACGAGGTTCTTCTTCCTTACATGCGTCTTTTCACAAGGGCTATGGGTCCTCAGTTCCTCTTCATGGACGACAACGCTCCACCTCATCGCACAGTTACTGTCGAAGAGCTGTTGGAGAGTGAAGATATTGAACACATGGATTGGTCGGCAAGGTCTCTGGATCTAAATCCCGTCAAGCATGTACGGAACTTACTAGGGAGACCCGTGGCAGCACGTAACTTATCGCCAGTAACGATTCCGAAACTGCGATTGGTGCTACAAGAGGAACGAGCAGCAGTGTCTCAACAGCTCATTAACAACCACATATCCAGCATGCACAAATGATGTGAAACCTGCCTAGCAGTCAGGGGAGATCATATCCCCTATTAAAGACCAGATGTTTCTTGCTGGACACCCATCACAGGGATGTTTCGGCCTTCAGTCGCATTGCGCTCCATGCTACTTTTTCAATAAAGCTTCTTTTTATCCCTCTGATTTCTCTTTTAGTAAGTGTTGCTTACATTACTCATGTCCTTACGTATTGGGGATCTTACGGTATTAAATGTGTTGATTTGGAAAGCTTTTGTACAAAGTTATATTGAAAAAACCGTCTCGTCCTTAATTTTTGCACCACAGTGTATTAGTACGCCACAGAATAGTTTTGTAACCCGTAATAGTATGCCAACTGCAAAATTTTGAATTATCTTTTTATGCATATTCTCGTCTACATCAAAAGCAAAATCAAATGCTTATGATAAAGTTTTGTAGCAACGCATAGATTGCAATTATATACTATATACAGGGCATGCGTAAGTTGTTTCAACAGAATAAAATAAATGATGATACCCATCAAGAAGAAAAATATTTACAATAAAGCTTAGGCCAGAATTTCATTCAGGATTTCGGAAAAGAATAAATTTAAATATCCAAGTGGAGCTGCCAAAGCGGAAAAAAGAGCATGAATGAATTCATAAATTACACAATCCCTTTCAAATCAGAGAAAGATTCAAAGTGACATCCGAAGGGGCCATTAAACAGTTTGCACTGGCGTATGAAACACCTGCAGAGAAACCTGATATCGTGCTTATACTGTTCGCTACAGCTACGATTCTCGTGACGAGATTTTTCACAGTGTCTCTTACAACGATTATTTCAGAAAAGAAATCCAGTAAATTTAGTTTTAGTGAGGGTGAAGGCCAAGCCACATCTCCATCATTTCTAATCCATCGTCTGATATGTATTGCATTCAAAAAGTGTTGGGCCCCGATGTTATAGTATGCTGAGTCTCCATAATGCATGAACCACATGTCCATTTATTCGGCAATCGGAACAGCCTGCAACATACCGAATTCTGCACCATTCCAGAAAGATTCGATACGTTGTTTTGCGGGTTAGAAGCTCTGGAATCAGGTATCGATTCACAATGTAATCATCAAAGGTACCAATCCAGATGTTCATGGCAAATCCCTGCTGGAGTTTACGAAGGGCACTGATGTGAGGGTTGTTATCTACCGAGACTTGTTCCTTACGTTTGTTGAAATTACCTTCATGAGTAAACGAGCCCTCATCATTGAGTCTGAGGCAGAAAACTATTGTATTCTGGAACGTCTACTGTACAACCTCTAGCCGGCAAGGATAGTCATCCACGTTTAAAGAGTTTTGCATTCTGCAAGTCCAAAGAATGAATACGTGTCTTATGTGTACCATTCCATAATGGTACTGTGACAAACACCGGTATCAGATACTATCACTCATGTATTTAATGGAAAGAGGTGGTGCAAATTTCTCCAAAACACGCTCTTTCCTTTTCCAGCTCCACACACTCTGCTTAGTGAAAAAGCCAGTTTCACACAGTTTTCTATCAACGCTGGCGAAAGTGGAATGGTATAGAATTTGACGCTGCGGAAATCGCTCGCGGTACACATGTTGTACTTAAATTACATTCCCATTTATTGTGTTCGGCGACTTATAATCATTTTTGGTTTTGTGCCAATAATTATATTAATCAACCGTTCCCATTTGCTTGACAGTATATTAGTTGCACATCTTCTAATTCTCGTTTTCTAATCCGTTATAGCCTTCGCGAAGTCATTTTGGACTATGCTATCACGGTAGTAATCTGAAGCAATTCAGATTGTGACGCTTTTAAACAACAACATTAGTAAAACATTTTCAGCTGACTTTCTAATGAACGCTGATGATTCAATCAGCTGAAGCTGTCGATGTTGTATCTTTTCCCTGGAAATCTGCATATGGCAAGTGCTTGACGGTACTATTCTAGAGATACGCTACTTCTCCGGCAGGACATAAATGACATCAAAAGTGATGTTTTATGTTCATTGGACGTCTTTCGAAGTGACTCTTTTCTGATACTCTGAAAAGAATGCGACTCTAGATTCCACTGTAAATATTGGTCGTCTTGAGATATTTGCACTCTCACCCCTCGTAATTTCATGAAACAATTTAGCAGCACTTTATACTATAAATATTATATATATATAAAAAACAATTTACAAACACCTTGCATATATATACAAAGTATATGCTGTTGCCAGCTACGAGTTAATGGCTGTCACTTTAAAATAATCCTTCAGGATGAACGGGAAGAAATTGACAATATATTATAAGTAATAGTGACAGATATCAAAATACGTAACTGCAAAGAGTTCATGAAAAACGAAAATATTAGGCAATACCTCCTTAGCGCACAAGAAATAATGCAAATTACCAAAATCACTTACAAATAGATTCAGCTAATCCTCTTCAAACAGCAAAGTCTGATAGCTGATTAATAACTAATTCAGAAATGGCAATTAACGGCACGCATGCACCAAACTTGGCACGACAGAATACTTCCCTCGCACGCCAAAAAATTCAATATATCAATAGTAAACAAATAAAAAAATTGGAAGAATATTCTTCCTACATCCCAAAATAGTATTAGCTCGTGGTTTGGGGGCATAAGTGTCATCTAATAGCGCATATTTACCCAGCTTCTGTTTTTGACAACTTCGTACGGAGTAGATCTGACAAATCATTACTACGTATGGCAACATTATATGTAACTATTGCTGTTCCGGACGGTACAGCAACGTTATGTTTTGCTTATCAACCGCAGTGTATGAGCTGAAATAAAATTTTATTAGAGCATTTCATTAATTACGATAAAAGTTTTCTTTGAATTTAAATATAAATATTTAATATTCACCCGATTAAAATCATAAAAAAGCAAAACCCGCAAGACGTGCAAAGCTTTGTAAATACACTGTTGGCCACCCAAATTGCAACACCAAGAAAGACAAGAGATACCACAACAAAATTTATTTAGTAGATAACATGTTGACCAAGTATCAAATGATTAAATTTATAGACTTCTGTGAAGTGTGGCTCCTTCTAGAATCAGAAGCCAGAGTAGCCGCCATTGTTGGAGATCACCGCTGCCACACGTCTCGGCATTGATTCAAAGAGACTTTGGATGTGTTCTTGGGGTACAGCAGATCAAGCAGCTTCCACACATTGTCAAAGTTCATCTGGGGTGACAGCTTGGGATGTAATCTGGGTCAATCGTTCAGCAACCATGGACCACATGTTTTCTATCGGCGAAAGATCCGGAGAGCGAGCCGGCCAGGGAAGCAATTCAATCTGGCAATTGACGAAGAACCCTTGCACAATGCGTGCCATGTGTGGTCGCGCATTATCCTGTTGAAATATGGCTGTGGGCAAGTCCTGAAGGTAAGGAAGGACAACTGGCTCCAATACCTCGAAGATGTAGCGCTGGCAGTTTAAAGTACCGGCAATGCGTACTAGAGGAGTGTGAGACTGATATCCATTACCGCCCCATACCATAACACCCGGTGCAGGACCAGTGTGGCGGTGCATAACGCAGCTGTTCAGCATCTTCTCTCCACGGTGTCTCCAGACTCGAATCCGACCATCGTGGTGTTGCAGACAGAAGCGCGACTCGTCAGTAAAGACAATTCCACTCCATTCTGCCGTCCGCATCCTTCTTTCATCGCACCATTGGCGGCGGAGACGTCTGTAGTTCTGCTTCAAGGGTAGACGAAGCAATTGATGTCTTGCGGACTGACCACTCTGCTATAAACTGCGTCGAATGGTACGCGCAGACACTGGATGATGCGTTATAGAGTGAATGTGATGTGCTATGGTTCGTGATGTGACTAAGTGATCCGTCACTGCCATGCACACAATGTTCCTGTCATCGCGTGAAGTGGTGCACTGAGGTGGATGCGATCGAACACGTCGGTCCGTCGTACCCTCCTGCATCCAACGTCACATATCCGCATTACAGTTGTTTGGTTCCGTCCAACACGACTACCGATTTCCCTGAAAGATAATCCACACTCTCGGTAGGCCACTATCCTTCCTCCGTTGAACTCGGATACTTAATCAAACGATGATTGCTGTTTACTACGAGGCATAATTGATCGTTTTTTCTTAAAAACCGCAAGAAAAACACAATTGCCGAATTTGAAATCGTCGAAAACTCCTTTAGACTCAGTAAAAGCCTTAAATAGCCTCGTTAGACTCAGTAAAAGCCTTAAATAGCGCTTTGAAGTGGCGCCACAGGCGCGCGTGATATGCGTCTGTGCTGAAATTCTAATTATTTGCATATCTCACCTCCGCTAACGCATGTTGTAAATTTCATGTTATTTACATGCTTCCTTCAAAGTGTTGCATTTACGGTGGCCAGCAGTGTACTTGGACTGTTGATTACGGCTTTGTTGTTAAGAACCGTTGCGGTCTGTGTTCTGAAATTATTGTGAGTCGAACGTCATCTGTCAAGCGACATTTTGAAACACACCATAAAGAAATTACTGGAAACAATATTTAAAAAATCTGAAAGGTTTCAGATTTTAAATTACGTCTAAAGGGGCGTTTTTTTAACATTTTGTGTGTCACCTTGATTTATTAAATATCATGTTCCTCGTAATTACAACATAAAATTAAGTGTAATAGCAGTATCGAAAAATAATTTTAAATTGAGCATATCTTTAGATTTTCCGATATTCAGTCTCACGCGCTGGAGATAAAAAATGTTTGTTCCTGTACAACGTTGCCATTGCTCGCTTTGAAATCCTTGAGTTTGCTAATCAAAAATTCGTTAAAGTTTAACAAAATATGAAATCGATAATAATAGATAATAATCGATAATAAAAGAAATTCCAGGTGTAAAATTTGGACTTCCAGATGTCCATATTCGCAGTAGAATTACATCATTCAAAATTAGATGGCTCTAGGTACCGTTATTTTATCACAATACGAGAAACATACATACATTTATGCAGATTCTTCATTATTTAATTTCTTCAAATATAATACAGATATATAATACCAATAATATTTGGTGGCAACAATTTAAAATGTGAAACGGACATTCAGAGCAAAGCTGTATGTAAGTACAGCTTTGATTCAGAGTACTTACATACAGCTTTGATTCAGAGTGATTCGATGCAAAATCAGAAAACGAAAGCAATAGTCTTTCAGGGGAAAATCCCCTTTGGACTAAAAAGAAAAGAACTAATTTTCAAAGCATAAAGCTAGCTGAAAATCAAATAAATTTGTTATAAAAATTTGTAAAAGCTAATAACAATGTTAAGGAAGCTAATTTAGAAATTTCTCAAATGACAGCTAAACTATCAATAGTGTTTTCTGAGAGAAAGTTTACTAAAGCAGTTATGCTAAAGCTGTCCCCAGTTTGTTTCAAAATTTCAGTAATAAAAGAAAGATTATTAAAAAAATTCAAAAATTGCAACTCAGTAAAAGTGCTATTAAAGATAGAATTTTAAAAATGAGTGCTAACATTTCTGATCAACTTTAGAGCGATGTTAATAGCTATGACTATGTCTTAACTTGTCTCGATGAAACAACTGATAGAAATTCATCTGCCAGATTAGCAATTATTGCACGCATCCCGAAAGAAAATGAAATGAAAGACGCACTTTTAAAATTAGCAAATGTACCGGAAAGAACGAGAGATGTTTCTGATGTTTCTGAAGTTACAGTCAATAAACTAACAGCACTTCAACTCAAAAAACTGTTTACTTTACAGCAGACGGAGCTCCTAATATGGCTGGATCAGAGGTAGGTTTTGTTAATTTTTTTCAAAATGAAGTTGATCATCCAAATAATAAACCTTTATTACATTATTCACCAGCAAATGCAAAATTCTGAACTAGCAATTCAAATAAATATCAGTATAACTGCACTGGGCTGGATCATGGAATTAGTGGAAGGACAAAGATACAAACCTCTTTTATTCCATTTTTTATAAAAGTTAATTTTAGACTTTTTATCTGTATAGAAGAGAGGACACATTTTTGTTAATGTTGAACTGGTGACAGAGTCCTGGGAGGGTGTAGGAGAAAGAATCAAAATGTATGGTGACAGAAAATCAATGAAATGTAGATAGGAGCGAATAACCAACTAAAAGTGAGAGAAATACGGAGAGTTATTGGAATAATATGTGCGAGAATCATGGAATGTTTTTATGTCAAAGGAATGATATCAGCCTGCTATTCGTATTTTTATATAGGAAACAATGTCTTTTTTGAACAGCAATGAGTGAGTTTTGATGATGTTTGACAAAAGGATAAAATTTGATTGCATTTTTTCTGATGTAGTCTTTTACATATACAATTTTCAAGTCTTTATGTATGATGAGTTCTTGATATGTAAAGTTTTAGTTAAACTAACAAAGTTTTATTTTAATTTTTCTTTTTCTATCTGTTCTTATTTCAACTTCCCGTTAGAATAAGCGCGCGTTTAAGCTTTATGCTAATTTGAAGTGGAGCCAAGTTCTATTTAAGCGAGAGGTAGGAACCTCTTAGTGTGAGAGAGTTTTTAGTCTCAGACCACTGTTACTCTATTCGACGTTCGCCTGACCAGCTAGTATTTAAATTCTAAGCCCTAGCCAACCTCGCGTTCATAGCTCTGTGAGCAACGACTACTTATGTTCTAATTCAGGGATGTCAAACTCATAGGTACACTTGGGCCAAACAAACAAGGTGTAACTTTAGGCGGGCCGAAAAAAAAAATCAATATTCATAGAAACGTAGATTTATTTCGAATAATACAATAATAAACATATATATATATTTATACAGAAAAGAACAAGAAAAATTTAATGTTTACGTCCTGATACTTGACATCTCTTCTCTGCTATTATCTTTCCTATTTCGGGAGAAATTTTGTTTGCAGTGATAACTTTCAACGCTGACCCAAGGTGAGCATCATTAATACGGTTTCTAATAGGAGACTTATTACCTTTCATGACTGAAAATAACTGCTCGCACCGATAAGTGCTACCAAACATGGAAATAATTTCATATGCGAATTTTCGAGTATTTTCAAACCTGGCTGGTAAATATTTGTAAAATTCAGGCACGCCCACTTCAATGAATTTTGCTTTCAAATTTGAGTTGCATTGAATCTCGATCACCTCCATTTGCATATGGCTGGGTACTGAGTCAATACTTATTGAGAAAATCGAAGAAAACAAAAAAAATTTGTCTTCGAGGGAACTAAAATCATTAAACCTCGTTTCAAATTCAGTTGTTAAATTTGCAATTTTTTCTGCGTATTTTTGATACGAACAAGTATCATCTAAACTTGATTTGTTCATGCTGCACGTCGGGAAGTGCGTCAAATCTTCATTTTTAAGTTGTTTTTCCCAAAGAACTAGTTGACATTTGAATGCTTTAATTATGTCAAACATGTTTGTAATGATATGATCTTTTCCTTGTAACGATAAATTTAAATCGGTTAAGTGTTTGGTTATATCAACCAAGAAAGATAAATCCTGTATCTATATTGGATCGTAAAACAAACTTACGTCTTGATTTTTCGTTTTTAAAAACTGACATATTTCTTCTTTCAAATCCCAGAATTGTTTGAGAATCTTGGAGCAAGATAACCAACGTACCTCGGTATACTAGGACAAACCCGAATATTCACTATCTAACTCACTTAAGAAAGCAGTGAATTGACGCTGATTTAAACCTCGAGATCTTAAAACTTTTTTTTATATATGACAAAACATTATCCATATTTATTACTTTCGTGCATAGAACTTTTTGATGTATAATACAATGCATATGATGAATGTTTGAACCGTGAATTTCACTAAGTTTTTTTCTTAGTAATGCTACGAAGCCCTTCTTTTTCCCGGTCATTGATGGAGCGCCATCTGTAGCAACAGAATTTAATTTTGCCAAAGGTAGATTGTATTTCTGCAGAAGTCCAAAAACACAAGCATATATATCTTCTCCTGTGGTAGTACCATTAGTTGCGGGTTCTGGACTACACCCGAGTAGTCTTTTGCAAAGCCGTGCGGGTGTCCAGGCCTGCAGTCACCTGTGGTAGTACCAGGCATCGGTATTATTTCCAGTAATTCCTCAAAAATGTCAGAATTCTTGTCACAAGAACGAAGAAACACTGCTAATTGAACTTTGCCACTAATGTCCGTGCTCTCGTCACAGGCAATGGAGAAACTTTCGAAACTACGATGATTTTGCTTTGATCTGATCACTTAAATTCGCAGCTAAATCAGTAACTCTTTCCGCAACTGTATTTCGAGACAATGAAATTGATTGAAAAGCCTTCACATTTCCAGGACAAACAATTTCTCCAGCTTTCATTAGGCATTCCTTGATGAAATCACCGTCAGTAAAAGGCTTCGAATGTTTAGCTATCAACTCGGACAAGACGTAGCTTGCATGTACCGCCGCTTCACTTTCTTGCAATACTTTACTAAACATGGACTGTTGCTTTTTCACTCCTAACTTGAGCTCTTTCAACTTTTCTTCTCTCATTAATCCTTCGTAATTGTTATATTTCGATTTGTGTTGTTCGTAATGACGTTTAATATTATATAACTTTGGTACATTAATAGTATTATTACATATCAAGCAGATTATTTTATCTTTTATTTCACAGCAAAAATATTCTAATTCCCATTTTACTTGGAATATTCTATGTTCGTCAGCGATTTTTCGTTTAATTTTACTACCACTTGGTTTTGATATAGACATACTGAATACAAAGGGCTGGAATAAACACGGTTAACGTTAAAAAGTTAACAAAAATTTATTCTTTCCACAAGAGATAAATCAAAATGCTGAAATATTTCTTCAAAAATATTCTAACAATATCACAAAATGTCAAACGTTTAGCAAAAATCAATTCAAAACAGAGAAACTAATTCTATCTCACAGCAAAATCGCTACAAATCAATCACAGCATTAAGTAAACAAACAGTTCGCTAGAACTACAGCTACTCTCGACTTTTATAAGCTTTATAATTAATTTCTCGAATATACTGGAAGCATCTATAAATATCTGGATTTTTGTGGATGGCAACAGCAATTACGAGATATTTATTTATTAGGTATTAAATGCACGCGCTGTTCTATTTTTAACCTTCCAACGCAGCTGTCTTTTCAAAAATCGTCTGCGTTGCTAAGGCAACATGAAGCAAATCTAATTATAATTCTAAATAAAAAAACTAACTAAATAAAAAACTATGAAATCCGTAACAATAGGAATTAGTAATAATTAATAATAAAGCAAAGTGCATGTACATGCATGCACCAATATATCGTACAAAACTATGATTGGAAAACTGAGACCATGAGTTCGGCCACATTCGGCTATCGGGGGATGCGTACAAGTTCTGAGTGCACGTGTCCCCCAAAAGCCGAAGGTAGCTGAACGCAAGTTACTCACACGCATTTTTAATTTAAGTAGTGTGTGTGTCAGCTCGCTGTGAGTAATCTAACAACACTGAATAAATTATCGTTAATTACTTAGCAGTAAACATTTCATTTTTTTTTCGTCGATATGTTATTTTATTATTATATATTATTATTTGCCGATATATTGGCCGGGCCGCAAAAATATTTGTTGTGGGCCGCGAGTTTGACATCCTTGTTCTAATTAGTTTTAGTTTAAATTAGCTGATTGTTCAGTTTAGACCCAAGTGGCGGTCATTATTTTCTGTATCCCTCCCAAGTTGGGAAGTGGTCGTAAATAATTGTGGTTTAATAAAAGAGGATTTTAAATCCTTCTTACGTATAGTTATTCTACCACTTAATCACAGTATTCTACCACAGAACATAGCTGCATTCAGCTCCCTGTTCAAGATCAGGACTTAAGATTTACAAGAAGATGTTCGCCAAGAATATGCACCGAACACACAATCCTGACAGATGTACCAGGCAACGTTGGTAATTTGTCGAAGGATCTTGGTCTGAATAACTTATATTTTTGTGATGTGCGTTTTCGTCGCATGACCCCAGAATCAGGAAAACTTAATCAAATCAAAAATTTTACAGTTGCACGTGACATTTATAAAACACAATTAAATAAACTTTTAAGTGATGTTGACTGAGAATACGATACTCTCTTAATGTGTAGTAACGTACGTTAGCTAATCCAGACTACATCTTTGGAAAAATATGTAAATTGTCTGGAGAAATAAGTCTCTTTATTTTTTAGATGGGATGATTTTAAAAAACTGTTTAATGCAAAATAATTGACAATATTAATGACATTATATTTAAGTGATCTTAATAAAAAAAATCTGTAAGACAGTTGGAAAACACTTCAGGTTACATTTCGATTAATAGAGATTTGAATGCAAGTTAAATATTTTTGCTAGAGACATTGAATCTGAAAAACTTAATAATTTTTCAAGATTTAAAACTTTTTTAGATCAAACAAAGCTTTTCGGACAACACTAATTGGAATTCCAACTATGAATTTTCAATTCTTTATTCTATTAGAAAGCAACTTTCAAACAGATTCAAAGATTTCAAAAGAACTGAGACGCTACTGAAAATAGAAAATTACTTGGACTTATTCCTCATAAAGGATATTGTACTACTCATCCTATTAAAGGATTTCAATAGCAACCTCATTAGTTGGATGGAGTTAGAAAATTTAAAAATTCAGATTGTAAGTCTGCCTTCCACTCCTATCTGAACACATTAATTGTTATATATACGCAAATATATCGAAAAATCAAAGCGTTGTTGAATGTCAGAGGCTGGACGGTCGGAATCCGGCACCAAAAGGATTGTTAGATATGCCACATGCCTTTGCTTCAGTTAAAATTAGCATTCGCAGTGTTAATCATTATTGTTAACCATTTTTTCGTCCACTTACGCTTGCAAAAGTCTTTTTCTCTACTAAAGTATGTATTTTCAAAGTCTAGAAACAAATGGCAGAGGAAGACTCATCAAGTAGTACCTTGCAATCGACAACATACCAGCCCATATTAAAAATCTTGCAAGTAATATAAAACAGAAAATTTCGAGTAAATCATAAAAAGAGTTTATTGCAATTAGAATTATTTTTTTAATTTAATAATTTGTACAATTATTTTTATTGAATAAATATTGCACTCTAAGTTTTGTTTATTATTTATTACAAATAAAAAAGTACATACGTATCAGAACATAAGATACAGATCGCCCAATCGGGATAGTGGTTAGCTACTCTGACTACCATCAGTAGGTCAGCGTTTGAATCCCGGAGAAGGCAAGGATGTCTGTAAATGTATGGTGTCTGTGCGGCATGGGGGCTCTCTAAATATGCGTCAAGCCGAATATTTTCTCGAGATGTTGGTGGTAGGTGAAGAGGGGTGGGAGACCCTCAGATCCGTCCCCCCGGAGTGTTCTCCTTCAAAATTGGGGCGGAACTAAGCAAGTCGTACTGTCACCTGTATGGTTATGCTCTTGGCAACCGACTGACGCAATCTTGACTCTTTGCTACTATGAGTTTCATGGGCTTGATCTGATATCAGAGACTTAATCTGCTGTTACTGTCGACGGGTGGGATAAGCCACAACAACAACGCAGCAGCATAAGATGCTGGCATACGAAAAAAATTTCATTTCAATTTACTTTAATTTTGACACTTTGATAAAATCCTATTTCCCATCCCTGAACTAACTCGTCATAGCTGTCGGAGACGCATTTGTATAGCATAACACGGAAACCGGTTTTCGGGAACATCGGAAAAATCGATCGCAAGGCTTCAAAAATGTATTTTTCCAAATCTTCCAGAAAGTCGCCAAGTTGGCAAAAAAACACAAAAATGACAAAAATTGTAGTCAAAGTTTGTCAGGAGCATATGTGCTCATATCTCGCTTTCTACTTGAGCTATTTTTAAAATTTAAACATTGTTAAATTTAGAACTGAAACAGCTACAATTCTATATGTGAAATAAACATGTATTTACAAAATATGAGGTTACAAATTTGATCAAACATAAAGTAAACCCTAAAATTATCATTCTTAAAGCAACAAATAAATAAATAATTAAATTAAGCAGTGCAGGATGTTACAACAATACTGTTGCATGCGTAGGGGTTCGTAAAAGATTGAATCTACAAGTCCGATAAAAGGTTAATAAAATTTATTCTTATCAAAAGAAATATAACAGATCTCTGGAATTTTCCTCAAAGATATTCGTACAAGTGTTCAAAATATCAGGCAATGTAATCAGTAGTTATACTTAAAACTACTAAAAGCGTTAAAATACAGCGCAATGCAAAGCGCTATTGAAAGAAAAAGCTAATTCAGCTATCTTAGTTCATGCGGAACTAAATAAATCGCGATAACAATAACTAAGCAACTAACTAAACAACTGAACTGAGATGTTAAGATTAATAGATTTAAAGAGTTTTCAACCGGCCGCGTTGGATAGTTAGATTTTCTGCTCTTTAGATTTCTGGAAAACAGTAAGAGGATTGAGGTACATTACAACTATCATAGAGGTCAATTACATTTATTCAGTTTCAAAACAAATTACCGAGATATCCTTTTATTCAATGTTAAATGCACGTGCTCCTGTACTTTTAATTTTCCGGCATAGCTTTCTCTTAAAATTTGTCTCGCGCTGCATTGCAAGGGGAAATAAGACAATTTCAATTACAATTCTACTAAAATTAGCTATCTAAATACAAAATTCGGAACGCTACCGCCTTCCCAAGGACTGCACGTGTGCAGTCCTGCAATCCTTGCAATCCTTGGGGAGGAATTGCGATCCTTGCAATCCTTGGGGAGGAAGCCATACATACAACTAAAGCATCAGTGCAATAATAAACATTACAATACAATAACAAACAACATAAGCACTACTTGCAATAAATAACTTAAAACAAATCAAACGGTAAATAAATAAACGAGTGCACAAATTTACAAATTTAGAAACAAACAGGACCATGGTGTTTTACTATTTACATTATATACACTACGTACTATGGCCATAGTAAGGAGCTAGCCTGTCGTAATAAACGACTTTAGGCTTAGAATACGATGACTTACGGATCCGAACAACGATGTCGTTCAGCCTCTTTAGGAATATGTAAGGACCAACTCAATGTGATTGTAGTTTAGGACAGAGTCCTTTCCGAAGAATCAGGATTCCACAACCACCCTTCGTTGAATCGATGTCCTGTAGCTCTCGTGTAGTATTGGGTCTTCATCTTCTCCATCGTCAAACTGACTCGCTCTCGTGCAAACATGTGCATTACTTCAAACCGTGCCTGGAGATCTTGGATGTATTCCTCAGGCGAAGAAAGCTCATCCGGAGGGCAACCAAGCAGAGGATCACAAGGTAGACGAAGGTTACGACCGAACAGTACCTGGGATGGGAAAGAGCTGGCAGTTTCGTGGACTGCATTGCGATAAGCCAGTAAAAATAGAGGTAACTTCTTGTCCCAGTCCTGTTCGTTTCTGGAAACTACGAATTAGAAGTTGTTAAGGATGGTTCGATTAAACCTCTCAACCTTGCCGTCCGACTGAGGATGTAAAGGTGACGTTTGGGTTTCGTCAATGCCGAGTAGTTTGTAGAGTTCTTTGATTACAGCTGAGACAAAATTCCTTTCCTGATCTGAATGTAACTGAAGAGGCACTTCGAACCTGGAAATCCAGTGCTGTATCATTACCTCTGTTATTGTGACAGCCTCTTAATCAGGAATAGGATATGCTTCAGGCCACTTGGTGAAGTAATCAATGTCAACAAGGATGTATTTGTTGCCATCAGCAGTTCGTGGCAGAGGTCGCAATATGACAAAGACGATACGTTCAAACGTCGCTCCTACGTTTTAACATTGCAGCTTGCCTCGGCTGCGTTTCTTCTGTCCTTTCAGATCCGCGCACAGGTATTGCAAGATCGGCACCCCTTTTGCATGTCATCCTTTGCATTACTCTAATAGAAGCACACTCCAACTCTCTGCAAAGTTTTCATTATTCCGAAATGGCCTCCTGTAGAGCTGCTATATAATTCTTTAAGGACTTCCCGAATCCGGGATCTTGGAAGTATCAGCCGCCATCGGAAAGCCTTTCCATCATCCGATTCGAATTTCGGGTGCAAGACGCCGATATAGAGTGAGTCCCAGAGAGCCCAGTATTGTTTTGTCGTCGGACTATAGATCGAAATTTCCTGCCGAGTAGGTTTTCTGTTTGAGGACTCCATTTAATCAATTATGGGTTTAATGTCGCCGTCTTCCAACTGGTCTTTTCTGACTTCTTCGTCATTCCATGATTCTCGATCTGTCGATGTTGAAATGGTAATTGTTCGTGCGACCGGACTCAACAGCTGGGGTTTCTCTTCGATCCTGGTACAATAGCGACAGCTTTCTGAACAGGGTGTTCCAGACAAAGCGTCGGCGTTTCCAGGTGGGGATCCCTTTTGATGATGGATAGTTATGTCCTCAGAAGCTGAATGCAGTTCGTTATTTTTAAAGTCCAAGGAAAAATTTATTTTCTTTGAAAGTCCAATCCAAGTATACAAGAATCTGTAATATCTGCGACGTATGCCGTGTGATAATAGGCGGCACTTCCAAACGGGATGTTTACGTTTAACTTCCCATCTATATCGGCTTTATCACCAGACTCATTCTGCAGGGGAACACAGAATGGCGTTTAAAGAGCTCACATTTAAACTGTTCAGCTAAACCTTTCCGAATTATGGTAACATATGCTCCTGTATGCTCCTGTCCGGTCCATATGCTCCTGTCCGGTCACCGTATTTCAAGAAACTCCATTGATATGTCCCATGATGAAGAGTTCGTTTTTTCCCCCACTCACTGCAGAAACCTTAAGTACTTTGAAATGGGACTTCTCACTATCTTTCAAACAACTCCGCTTCCCGAGATGGCCACTAATTTGTTTCTTGAGTCCTTACTTCGGAATGGTCTTACTTTCCGTGCCCTGGGGTCTTCTGCAATTCCTCCGTTTATGTATCTTTTGTTCCAATTGTTTGCCTTTTGAGCGATTACTTTCTGGCCTTAATATTTTAGTTTCGTCAATGAAATCAAAATGGCATACTGAAACGTCACTACTGTAACGATCCTATTCATAGTTTCGATTGTGTTCTAAATGAAAATTCTCGAAGTTTTTAATTACTTTTTGTGAGTTTTATTTAGTCTTTTTACTAAAGTTTTATAATTTGACTTACATTTTAAATTCTCTGGACTATATGATCTTTGTTTAAAGGTAAAATTTTGATTTGAATTTTTCACTGACGTATTTTATTATTTCACTTACGTTTTCAGTTCTTGAAATAGAATTCTCTTTATTTAAGTTACAAGATTCTGATTAGAATTTATTTTGTTTTTTGCCTTGCTTTGGGGAGGGCCAGAATTTCTGGGTAAACTATTAAAATTAAAATACAATGAAATAGTTCATCGGCTAATTCTGGGTACAAAAAAGCAAGGATTTTTGTAGAAGAGAAGTTTCAATTGATTTCAGTGTTCCTCCTTCTGACGAAGTGGCATTGAAGTTGATGTTCATTAATGTTTTGAATTGGGGTATTGCTTGTTTGAAAAGTTTTAGTTTTAACATTATTAAATTCTTTATTATGATTATTTGAAATTTATTACTTGTGAATTTCAATTCTTGGTCTTTGTGAAAAATTAAAAATTAGTTCTAAATTTCTTACTTTATGTCTTTATTGATATATATGTATATATGTTTCATGTACATAGAAAGCTAGTTCAAGAACGATAAATCAAAATATGTAGGAAGGTTTAGAGAGGTTTATCTCAGACCAGGATTAAAATTATTATAGTATGCGTTGAAAGAGGGAAAAAGTGTCAGGAGTCTCATTATTCCCATTCCCCAGACTTCAACAATCTGCTTACTCATGTATTCGAGTCCATTACTCATTTACTCGTTTATTCGATAACACACACACACAACATATACATATATATATACACTCACGTTTGTGAAAATTGCAACACCAAGAAGGAATCGTCATAATTGAATGCAATTTAATACACAGTTGAGTGGTAGTGGTACAAATAAATGATTAAATGTTCAAAGCAAACAAACAAGAACAAGAGATCAGAATCAGTATTTTGTGTGGCCACCACGCGCCGAAATAAGTGCTGCTACACGATGTGGCATGGAGTCAAACAAAGTTTGAATGTCTGACTTAGGAAGAGCATTCCATATCGTTTGTACGCGTACCCAAAGTTCGTTTGCAGACGCAACAGGACGAGGATCACGAGCAAGACGCCGACCAATGACATCCCACACATGTTCAATTGGCGACATATCCGGGGAACACGCAGGCCAAGGAAGAAGCTGTACCTGCTGCGCTGCAAAGAAGGATTTAACAATCCGAGCAGTATGAGGGCGGGCATTGTCCTGTTGAAATACAGCGCCTGGCAAGCTTTGAAGGAAGGGAACAGCTTCGGGCTGTAGAACTTCACGGATATACCGGTTGCTGTTCAGATTGCCCACAATTCGTAGCAATTGAGATCGTCTATGATATGCTATGGCGCCCCAGACCATAACTCCGGGTGTTCGTCCACTGTGGCGTTCGATAATGCACTCCGGAAGGTGGCGTTCACCGGCATAGCGTCTGACACGAATGCGGCCATCATGGTACCACAAATTAAAGCGGGATTCGTCAGAAAACACGACATGCTGCCAATCAGCACGCCAGTCTCTATGCTGATTGGCCCATTGTAGCCGCAGGCGGCGATGGTCGTGCGTTAGGGGGATCCTGTATAAAGGAGTCCGTGCGCGCAGTCCACACTGCAGCAGACGTCTACGAATTGATGAAGCACACAATGAAACACCTGTAGCTATTGACCACAGTGCTGCCAATTGTCTAGAGGAAGCTGTACGGTCCGTCCGCGCCATGCGGACCAGGTGTCTATCATCGCGAGCTGACGTCACATTTCGGGGTCCACTCCCGGATTTCCGAGTTGTCCGACACTCGTCCGTCCACTGCTTCCAAACGCGCATCACTGTGCTGCTGTTACGCTGCACACGAGAGGCTACTGCACGATACGACAATCCAGCTTCACGAAGGCCGATGATTCTCCCTCGTTCAAACTCTGTAAGTTGTTCAAATCTCGCTCTCTTTCGTCGACGAGGCATAAGTACAGATTGAGTTAACGTTTACCACTAGCAGATTAACCACCGATACCATACACGCCTCGCTACAGCCGTCTATTTATTCGGATCCATCAGCCGTTCAGAGGGCGCTGCTCAGCATACGCATGCGCTACGGATTTGCAATTCTAATCATTTGCATATCATGCGCTACTTTGCATTTCCTGAAAATTTCAGCTCACTCGCGTAAGTCCTTCATGGTGTTGCAATTTTCACAAACGTGAGTGTATATAGTCACTGTTTGTTGCAGCAAAATTTTTGTTTTAATCCTTAATACTCGTAGTATATGGTACAGACAAAGAAATAAGAACGCGCTTTCTTTAAGGAAGAAAAAATCGTGTAATCTCATTTGAACTAACTCTTCCCATGTTAGCTCTTTTTTTTTCCAGTCTTTACTTAATATATCTAAAAATTATGCCAAAATTCTGTCTCACTCCCAAAATTTTCCAAAGCATAAAAATCACGAAACACTGCACACTTTTGCTAAACTTTTTATCTTGCCTCTTTAACATAAATCATAGATAACAGTAAAAAAATGCCCGCTGGAAAATTTTTACCCTCAAGTGATGATGTGAAAAACTCAGATAAAATAATTAAGCGGGATCTTTTCTAAAATTCCTCAGTTTTAGACTTTGGAACATTTAAAAGACATTGTTGCATTTACAATCCTCGCTATTTGCAATTCCATGGCAATGTTTTGAGATAGCGGACGACAGAATATGTGACATAAAAATTCCATTGCTTTACTATATTCTTTCATGCGTGTTAAAAATCTGTTACTGCAGTTCATGCATAGTAATATATTCACATTTCTTGATAGTAAAATATTAGCAGAAGTAATATTAACATGATACAGGTAACATTTGTATCAGACACATGCTTTTAGAATTCGAAATGTAAAATATCGATGATGCATACAAATTAAAACTTTCAGCGACACTTCAGATTGAAAAGATTGTCGATGATCTCAACGATGTTTAGAAAATTTAATAAACAACGAATAACTTTTCTTATTTTAGCGGAACTTAAATTAAATTGAAATAGAAAAGTGAAAATTAATAGAATATGATAACATACTTTCTATAAGAATAAAGTAATGGCAGAATCGGAACAACAGTTAGTACTGCCATATAAAAGAAAGAACTAATTATATAAAAGAGAACTACCCATATAAAAGGAAGAACAAAGTTAGCACAGGAATAATATTGCTACGTCTGCTATTATGATTATCCATATCATTATGCGAAACTGGTACTTCATCTCGCTTAGGTTCCTGATTAATTGCTATAGAAACATAAACAAACGGAGATATTCGGATCGCTGCAAAATATAGAAAATCTGAAAATAAAAATATAAATTCACCAAATTTTAATTTTACATGGTAGAGAGGCTCCTGGAAAAAAAATCATTAGCATAAGAAAACGTAACTAAGCATGTAAGGGAGTGAATTTTTATATTTATTTGATGACAGTAAAGTACACAAGAGCTATCTGCTTATGGAAAGGGATGCGTTCCTGAATGTCTTTCACATTATACATGGAGAGGACAATAAAAGCACGACTGCCTCGAGACTTCACACGGGTCAGATACCTAAAAAATTGTATCTCCTCTACTCAGTCACTGGGGATCCCACTTTGAAGACTAGTTCCAGATGGAGGAAAATTTCATGCAAATAGTTAACAAAATGAAATCAAAACATTAAATTTAATTTTTATGAATTATTATTATTTTACAAAATTACAGTTTACTTGGTTTTTCAATTTGAAATAAATTTTGAAACAAGTTTTGGATTCTTTTACCAAATGGACTTCCTTTTAATTTTTCACGCACCTGCTATGACTGTATACTATTCCAAATAAATGTTTCAAAATTTGAAGCAGTTTTTTATTATTATTTAGTGTCGTTTTAATTGCCACAAAATGTCGATCTTCATACCTTTAGATATACTGGAAAATAATATTTGAAATGAAAAGTTTGGGGAACTACTAAATTATGGCCAAATTTTGGTGGCCTTTTAAAAATCATTCAGCTTTTTTTATTATTGTTATTGTTGTTGATAATAATGATGGATTTCAGGATTAAAAGCTTTGATTCTTCGGTTTTAACAACGTATAATTTCAAGTGATGGGCATCTAAATTACATGAAAATCTAGATTTCAGCAGACATTTAAAATGGTTATTGATTATGCTAACAGATACGAGGTTGAAAGAGTTTGCCGCGTTTTAAAATACTATCAATATCTTTTGATATTTCTCCTTTGAGTAAGTGTAGCAGGTTAGAGAGATGTATGTTGCAATTAGACATTTTTAATTAACAAAGTATTTTCTCAGCAGTTAACGTTTATTCATTAAATTTTAGTTGAAATAAAATGGAGCTTGGTATATAATGGAATTTGAGAAGGTAAAGTTTCCAAACTAAAGTTAAAGTGCCTTAAACTAAAATTAATTTTTTTTCTTATACATACGCACACAATCACAAAGTAATTCAATAATACTAGAAAAAAAATTGTAAGGGCAGGCAGATGAGACCGAAATAAGCCTGTATGATGTTGGAATATGTGTGCTGAAACAACGCTTCGAGGAGATGCAGGCCGTTGTAGAGAGATAGGTAAAAGCACTTTGCTAGCAAAAATCGCCATTCCCTTTCTGCATCGAAAATTCGGGACACTTTCTCTTGCTATTTAAGTGACAATTTATTTCTTGTCTTTAAGTGATACAAATTATTACTTTCTATATAGACCCATAGATGGCCGCTTTTGAAAATGAGAGGTATTTTTGATACCATAAATTAATGTTGGGAACATCATTTTTCTTCCACTTCTCCCATGAGACACCAAAATCAGCCTGTACCATAGGTGGTATCTTTGAAGTTTGTACAAAGCCTTCCCTTTAATAATAACGCTCGTTGGCGCTTCGTGCTTTCGATGTTAATCAGGGGCTTTGCTCGTGGCGCTATCTGTGGCTTGAATCACAAGTGCGGTTTTAGAGGCCGCTTTGGCTTCGGTAACAGAACCTGGGTTTTTCCACGCTAGTCGAACATTCTACCGTTAGCGCAAACACCTCTTGTGCGCTAGGTTTGAGAATTCCGACTTTTCAAATATGTGAGCGTTAAGTGGCTCCACGGCAACACCTTCTAATTAGTTACACAAGGCCTTTCCACGGACGTCGAATACCCACCCCCAGCATATGTGTGCTCATAAGGAAGGACGACTTGTCGCCGTATTTTGAGCCCATTGCGTTGATTTGGTTGATCTTTGCGGTGATTGGGCTGTCTCACCTCCATTCATTAGACGTGGCTAGCTGAGCTAGTTCAATCCTTGTGGAGCGAGGCGCCGTGGGTGGCACAAATGACATAGCCCGTCAATTTTTCCTAAGTGGGCGAATGGAGGAAGTGCATATTTCTGTCACGTGGAAAGTGCGCTACTTTGGCGCCGTCGAGCAGGTTGATTTATAGCTCATTGATGTTCTGTACTTTCGGTATTTAGCAGAGTCTTTGCTCGTGGGTCTCGTCTATGGGTTTGAATCAGAAAGGCGGTGCGAGAGACCTCGGTGATGCGAAATGCCGCTTTGGCTTCGAGAATAGAACCTGGGCCTGTTTCATGAGTGGAATTCTCTACCGCTAGCGCAAAAGAGCTCCTGAGCGTTAGGTTCAAGAAATCTGACTTTTTTCAAATTTGCTAGCGTTGGCTGGCTGCCTTATGGTTGAGGTTAAAATGATGTTATTAAAAATATTTGTACTTTTCTGTTATAGGGACCAATATTTTGCTAAACTCGGCAGGTGTTTTGCTGAGCTCGCCAAGAGATTGGTTCATATGAAGCCTATGTTTACTTTAAAGGCGTTACAATGTTTACTTTTAAAAAAAGTAAATGAATGACGTTTTCAAATTTGGCACCTATAATAAAAACTCGAAAGATGTAACGGTTACTTCTGTTTTTATTATTTTGTATTTACGATGGATATGAAAATTTGGGGCTTACCTAATGATGAAATACCTTCCATTCAATTTCTTAAGGAACGAGGAATTAGTCACTCTGAAATGAAAATCCACGAAAAACTACAAAATGAAGCTCTATTTGAGTTCGAAGAAAGCACCGAAATGAAGTTGTGAAGATGTGACGTGGCGAGAAGAAAAAAATAATTACTTTCTCAAAATTAGTTTGATGTATCTAGAATCAGTTTCTGAATGGAAGCTCATTTCATTCATGGCGTTCCTTGAATTTTGTCAGTATCACCTTCATATGAATCATTGTGCTGTTGTTGATTGAACAGTTAAATAAAGCAAATCTCTGATCATGCATTAATGTCTAAATCGTCAGTTAAAATAGGCGGCACTGGTAATATTGTAGAAAATGGGGACAAAATTCTGTTTCCGCGTCGAAAAGGTAACTTTAATCGTATCCTTCCGCCCCAGTGGGCATGCGGCGAGATTTGCCGAAAAACATAAGAATATTTTTTAGTTCTGTGTAATAGTTATTCAAGAAAATATAATTGATGGCATTCTAAAGTACTCAAACTGTTGGAAAGAGTATAGCATATAAAAGAGGAGGGATTTGAACATTTCTTGTTGAGCATAAATTATATAATTTTATCGGTCTTGATACTGGTTGCAATACGCAAACTATTGAAAGGTTATGGGCAGAAAATAAATAGTAGAATAAAATGAATGAAAAATAATAAAATGAATGAAAAATAATGAAAATGAATAAAATGAAAATATAGAATGAAATAGCAAAATCAACGTCCATGCGTCCTTCACCGTAACCAATTACATTATTATTTAATTTTGTTTACGCGATGGCAAAAGCACCCTAAAACGCAAATGTTTTCAGATATTTTATATGATATCCGTAGTTTCATGCCTCTGTGTTAATCATACCTCGCTAACCCATTTTTCCCTCTGATTTCTTGGAGTTGTTTAATTTATATTAAAAATTTCTTTTTAATTTTACGAATAACCTGTTATGTTTTTTTCCAACAGATTTTTATTCAACTTAACTGTATCCTAAATATTTTAGCGATTATGTTTATGCTTTGAAATTTTCGCCAGATCGTCAGCTTTTGGTGATACAGTCAAGTACTAAAAATCCACCGATCTGAAATCCGCCAACTCCTGAAATCCGCATTGCCTCTCGAAATATAAACATTGAATTTATAGGTTCCAGAAATCGCAGAATGGAAAATGAAATACCGAAGAAAAAATATTTATCCAATAATGATGTCATAATTACCGAATAATACTGATTCTGTGTTAGTGGCAGAAAAAAAATCTTAGCCCAGAAGAGGTTTTTAGTATATATGATGTGTTCAGATGAGCCAACACTTTCATATCAGATAACCGATGATGAAATCATTGGCTCTGTTTTGAACTCGCCACAGCAAGAAACGATTTTGACACCGACACGGATAATGAATTTCATAGAAGTAGAAAATATCTTTTAATGAGTGTTTGGAACATGATGAAAAATACCTAAATATTTAGAACAACAGTGTTACAGACGAAAAGATTATGACCCTGTAAAATTTACAAAAAAAAAAAAAACTTACTCTGGAGCACCTAAAGTTTTAAAACAAATTTCTATCAGAAAAATGTTTGAAATAAGTAAAAAAAATTAAATATTTTATGCTTTATTAGTATCCCTTATTTTTATGCGTCTCTATTTTTTATGTCCTTTATGCTTTAAAATATTCCTGTAATCATTAATATAAATGAATAATATAATATATATATAATTTAATGCATATAATAAAATAATGTAATAATGTATATTATTCTACATAATAATTTAAGTAAATGTATCTAATATGCCTTATTTATTTTACACTTTTAGTCTGAATATTATGATTTGGCTTTTCTGTCCTGGAATCGGCAAAACCCTAAAATCCACACAACCTCTGGTCCCAAGCATTGCGGATTTCTGGACTTCTACTGTATCTGGATTCGCTGTTGATATAAGACCAGTACGAAAACATTTTCTTCTCATTAATGAAGAAAATTAGCTTTTTAGTCAAAATTCTCTCACAGAAAGTGAAATATCGTCATTAGCAGAATTAAATTTTGAAAATAATGAAAATGAATATTCTCATTATGTTAATAGGATTGACAAAAGTTTTTCAGATTGTTTTATAGACGTAACATATATCTTGAACTCATATTAACAAAAGATGAATTAATTTTGGTCTAAATTCAAGTGCTTTCTTAGTCAGTTACAGAATGTAATCATCACTGTTTCACTAACGTAAAAAATTTACGTATTTCATTATCTTAAATATGTAAACTGTATTTAATGTATTATTGGAGAAGTCAAACAACAAGAATCAGCGTTATATTTTTAAATTTTGCAGGACTAGTTTCAATAGTTTAACTAAAGAACTATCTTTTGCACTTTGGCAGCTGGAATTATGAACTGGAACTCGCAAGAATCCAAGTACACAATCAAAATGTGTCATTTCCATCTATATCTGTTTCTGATGTAAATAGTATTTCGAAACGAAAGTTTACCTAGATTAGAATTTAGGCAATTTGAGAATGATATTAAAGATTGGCTTCCTTTCTGGAGTCAGTTTGAGCAGATTCATAAAGATGATGATATTGCCCCTGAGGATAAATTCCAGTATTTTGTTCAAGCTACCGTGTCGGGTTCCCGCGCTAGAGAAGTTGTCGAGTTTTCCGCCTATTGGTGCTAATTATGAAAAGGCTGTGGAAAATTTAAAATCCCGCTTTGGTAGGGAAGATATTTTAGTCGAAGTATACGTTAGAGAATTATTGAAATTAATTGTAAGTGTTCAAACTAAGGAAAAGTTTTCCTTAACTTCTTTATACGATAAACTCGAATCTTATTTACATGCTTTGGAAACATTAAATGTAACAACTCATAAATGTGCCTCTATATTATATCTAATGGTTGAGTCTTGCTTTCCAGCAAATTTTTTAACAGCGTGGAATCGCACTAATTCTTCCGACTCTAAAACGGATGCGAAGGATCGATTAAGCAATTTAATGCAGTTTTTTAGATCATAAGTAGAGAGAGAAGAAAGAATATACTTAGCTGGTTTTAGTTTGGGAAATCATCAAGATAATAATAACAATAAATCAGTAAAAAAGAAACATTCTAGTGCAGAATGTTTACGTAACAAGACACCAACAGCTACTTACGATTCCAAGGCTACGAAATCGTGCGTTTTTTGTGATGGTAAACATTTGAGCTCTGACTGTTTTTCCGCCCAAGAAATGAGTTTATTGGAGAAGTAAAATATTTTAAAGGAAAAGCTTTGCTGCTATGCTTGTTTATCTCCAGGTCATAGATTAAAGAAATGTGGAGTTTTCTTAAAGTGCTTGATTTGTGTACCATTAATGTGTGATGTGCTTGAAGCATGTGCCATTAATGTGTGATGTCCTTGATACACAAATAAAAGTTATGCAGCCGAAAAAAAAAGAAGAAAAGCCTATAGCGGGCGAAGTTAACTTGTCTAATTTCAAAAGATATTCCCCTAGAGTGTTTCTTCAAACTCTGAAAGCTAACCTTTTTTCTCAGGGTAAACAGAAGACTGTGAGATTACTTTTAGATTCATCTTTGCATAAATTTTACATCTTAAAGTATGTAGCCGAAGAAATGAATTATTTGTCTGTTCGTCAAGAGATTATAGTTCGTTCTCTTTTTGGGGGTGTTTAACTGATGAGTTGAATCATAATTGCTATAAAATACGATTCAGAAGTTTAAATGAAAAGTTTGCCTGCAATTTGAAGTTCTAGATCAAGCTACAATCTGTGATAATATTCGGCCTGTGTGTAAAGGCCCTTGGATGAAGAAAAGGAAATACATAATTTTGTAATACATAATGTTGCAATTAATTGTGAAACGATTTATATTCGTGTTGGAGCCGACATAATGGGAAGGTTGTTAACCGGAAATAGGAAGATTTTGCATTCGGCTCTCGTTGCTGTAGAAATTAGTTTAGGATGGACATTAATGGGTAAGATGCCAGATGAAGTTTCAAGTCTACGGAGAGTGGATTTAATAGGAATCAATGATCCTGTAGAAAAGAAATCTAAACATGAGGTTGATCTTCAGACCAAAGAACCTTTTTTAGAAACCGTTGAAGTAAATAATGGTGGTCGGTATGAAATTTGCTTACCTTGGGCTGATGATAAATCACCTTTAGCTGATAATTTTAGTTTATCTAAAAAGAGGCACGAAAACGAAACTTTTATCAATGAATTTGAATGAACAAAATGAAAATGTATTTTTAAGCTGGATTGATGAAGTTATCATAGAAAATGTGCCCACTTCTGAAGTGAACCCCTATGGTAATTACTTACCTCATCGTCCTTTCCTAAAGGCAAGCAGCAGTACCAGACCTATTCGTACAGTGTTTGACGCTTCAGCAAGATTGACAAATCATCCTTCTCTGAAGCAATGCTTGCAAAGCGATCCTAATTTAATCGAACTTATTTCAGACGTCCTACTGTGATTCAGAGAGCGGCGATATGGAGTCATAGCGGACATTAGAAAAGTCTTTCTGCAAATAAGCATTCAAAAACAGGATAGAGACTTCCTACGATTTTTATGGTGGGAAAACATGAAAGAAAAAAAGCTCAGAGTTTTTCGACATGCCAGACTTGTTTTTGGTGCAAAATGTAGCCCTTTTCTTCTGGCCCCAGTTATTGAGCATCATACTGAAAACTGTGAAGATTTTGAAGTTGCTTTCAAGAACAGACTGTTGCAAAGTTTCTATGTCGACAGTGTCTTTACCACCCCCCCGGGGGTTGACTCAGGAGAATTCCTGGGAAGTACTGGCTAGGATCTGTACTTAGACAGTCTCAACCACGGGGGTAAAATATCAGGTACTATTGTACCTTATTCTTCACAGGACTAGAACCCGGGTATTGTACCTAGGATGGGATCAGGCTCGACAGGGACCGTACTGGTACTGGCTTGTCCGCTCCCTTGGCTGTGGTGGAGCTGATATGAAAAACCAGGAGGAGGGCGTGGGACCATGCCCGTATAACCACAATGGTAAAGTTAGGGCGTCCCCGTCTCTCCGTAACGAGTGAACGAACGAACGAGTGTCTTTACCAGTGTTGACACGAAACAGCAGTTGGAAAAGTTTGTTTCCGATTCTAAGTTATTGATGTCCAAAGGCGGTTTTGACCTATGGGGATGGAAATATTTTGGTGGAAGCGACTAACAAGAATATTGAAAGATCTCTTAAAAAGAGTGTTAGGACAGGCTCGTCTAAATTATGAAGAAATGGCAACTACTCTGGCAGACTGTAAAAGCGTAATCAACTCAAGACCTCTAACTTATATCTTTGAAGGAGATGTCATAAAGCCCATTTCTCCATCGATGTTTCTTCAAGACATTTTTCAATCCAAATACTTAGGTGCTCTCATTCAACGAAGGAACAGTAAAAACTAAGACACATAGTGGCTGTGGGTGATATCATTCTAGTGAAAACTGATGAAAAAATAGAATTGACTGGCCTTTAGATCGTATTAATGAGCTTGTTCCAGATAAAGACGGTAATGTGCGGCTCGTAAAGGTGCAGACTTTACACCAAGAACTTCTTCGTCCTATTCAGAGAATATATCCTCTTGAAATAGCATCTCCTACTGACTATCCTAAGCCTGTGGTATCCAAAACTTTGACAAGTTCTCAAAGCAGCCTGTCAAACAGGATAATGGTGTGTTTGACAAAAAGCCAAAATTTAGTAGGACTGGTAGAAAAATTAAGATTACAGGAAAACTATAATTTATATACTATAATTTAAATACGTGCTTTAGTGAAATACGTTTTTATTGGTTGTTATTACTATTTCTCATACTTGAAACTACTTCTGTTGTTTATTTGATTAGTATATGATACAGATATATTTTAGTACTAACTTAAAATGACTTAAAAAAGGTAATTTTATCTTTTGGTTATAATTTATAATCAAAAGGCGGGAGGATGTTAAGAATACATTACTTATTTTAATGTCTATTATTTTGTATTTTATATTTCCTGGCTCATGAGTAAGACTCACTTAAATTTTGTTTGCATACTTTAGTAATTTATGTATGGCAACAGCAATAGGTATGCAAGTGCGAGAACGACACACTATGTAACAGCGTTAGGAGCGTTAATGATTTTTTCCGTGATAATAAAGTTTGTTTCCGTTGAAACTGATTCTATTCTGTGAATAATCACCGCAGTTATAGCGTTTTAATGATAACGACTATTTTAAACTTATGAGCGAGTCTTTAATTAAAGGCTACTTCGTTCTGAAGTGTGATTTACACTGTTAAGGCGGTTTGTTGACAAATGTCAGCCTATTCTTTCAACATAAACAAATTTAGCGGTCTATTATCACATAAAAGAAATGCAGTGAAGTACTGAAAAAGTCTTCTGATACATAGAATACATCCTTAAAATTCCGCTGAGTTAAAAAAATGGCATACTTTATCATATTATTAATAAATATTCGCCGAATATCACTTTTGTTTTTTCGATTAGTATCAATATTGAAAAATAGAGGGCGCCACAACTCCGTTTGGGCAGATAGTCAATTTTCATTTTGGAGGTAACATTTAATTCTTCTGCGTTAAAGTGGTTAATTGTTTACCTCAGGAAACGAAGTAACATTTACAGATTCCCCATGACGCAATTCATTCATCAAAATGTTATTTCTACAGCACAAAACGTGCTTATACATCGATTATGTTTAAAAAGGCTGCAAACCTAAACATTTCAGTTACGTCATTACATCTTTCTCCAAGTAGAAAACTTGACGAATTTTTTCTCGCCTTTGTATCGTCTGCTGAGTTGAACTGGTTTTGGATGTAGATATTCCCCTGTCTCAAGCAATTTAGGAGG
>KL817966.1:0-22178 GCA_000611955.2 Stegodyphus mimosarum | reverse complement strand
GTTTGCATCTATCTTAATTAGAAATCGAATTCTGGTAACGAAACTTTTGAAGTTTCCCTAAAAATGCTTTTCTCCCACTGTACCACAGTTGGGCGGCAACTTACAGTTGTTCATGAGTACATTTAAAGGTTTTGCTGCTTAAAATGTTAATTATTTTAAAATATTCGCTGTCTCATGCAATTGGGTAGTTGCATGTTTTTTACTTTAATATTTCCTTAAAAAGACAGAATTATAACTGTTAACTACAGACGGATTTAATGTATTCGGATTACGGCGAAGCACCCGTTTGTTTATCTGCCCAAATGGAAGGAAACTTTCTAAGATGATCTGGCTTGTATTTATGTTCCACTTGTAAAAATGGCATGAAAACTTCCATGCAACCAGTTCGTTTGCTAGGATTTGGCCCGTGTCGAGCTAGCTGTGTTCAGTGATTTCAGATGTTCTGCCAGTGGGGATCCGGAGTCTTATTTAAAACCATGTTCCGAAATCTTATATACTGATTGTGATAGATGTCGCAGTATGAGGGTTAGGGCTATTTGAATTCAGCAAAGCACACAAGAGCTAAAGGCCTTCGTGGAGCCCCTTCTGTGGGAAACTGGGTCATGTTACACATAGAGAAAATCGCAAAAATTAAACAGGTGGGAATTGTTCGTTTGTTTGGGTTCGAACCTGGGTCAAACTGCCAGTATTCAATGGCCTTAACCATTTAATCAACGTGAGGCCGTAAGGGAAAAATAAATATTAACGCAACGTTCTGTATACTACTTTCTATCCTGGCTTATGGTCATACACAGGCATTCACACCCCTGCAACGCTACATCTAACTGCAAATCACAGGAACTAAGCTTAACATGCTTCAAGCTAATCGTCGGCATACAGCGGTACTTAGAACTCGATATCTAACTAATAAGTAAAAAATATTTTATTTCTGAAATAACCTTGATTAAGGTTTTTTATGCTAATGATTTATACAGCTATGCATCAGTCTTAGACTTCATTTCTTTCAAACAACACTTTGCATTGAAACAAACAAACGAACTTGAAATACACTAAAGGATAGTTAAATTTAGTTTTTTAAGATAATTATTTTTCCAAAACTATTAAATATATGAATATTTATTGAGTATTATTACTTCAAAAATTTTAAGAAGTTTCGTATTATTTCAGGCGTATCCTGTTCATGCACCGATTACTAATCGATAGGATTCTTGATGCGTCCATAAGTATTAAAAATACACACTGCTCTATGTGTAGCGTGAATAGAAGCCCGTTTTCCTCAGGAATTCCTCCACGGAAATATCTCTTTCGTTAAGGCCATTGACTTCCCCCGCTGTAACTCTAAACTTGAATTTGCAGGATTTTATGCATGGATCAGCAGAAATAATTCGGAATATGATATTATTCGTGACAGGGAAGTGTTAGCCAAGATACTACGCAGAGCTCGACACAACTCAGAGCAGAACTAAGAGCACCTGTAGTAAAATAATATAAAGCCTAACTCACATGTTCAAGGAATTTCTTACCTGCACTTCTACGATTTCAATTAATCTGAAAACATGAAAATTCAGTAGCATTTAATCAGCGCACTATAGACAATTTAATAATGATGAATTCAGTGAAAAGTATTCCAGTATAGTAGAAAATGAATAAACATTCAGCTTGTCCGGATATCGGTATTATTCCACAGATTGCGTAGTGCACTTTCATTCTTAAATATTCTATGGAATATGGAACTTGAAACCGAATTTATATGTAAATGGATATTAACTTTATAAGTACATTTCAAATATATTGCTTAATATTATTAATCGTGTATGTACATATGTATGTGTATATTGTTAATTGAATTGCGTTAGCGCCTTTTTTAAAAATATCTCTTGCATTCTAAAAATTGTATTAGTATACTTCTATTTCCAAAATTAACATTTTCAATACTATCTGAAGTGCCGATCCACATCTATTTAGGGTTTGGCAGCTAGTAGATATACTCTGTAGAGCTGAAAATCATATGCGGGTTCATACCTGTGATCAAGAGTTAGCTCAACGGCGCACTACTTCTACTACTGCTACTACAGAAGTTGGAACACAACGCTAATTAGTGCTAAACGTAATTTGCAGTAATATAAACATATTTAGTAATGCAGGAAAACTGACCTCTGGGAAATAAACAATGATTCGTCTTTATGTCTATATATTTTTACTATGCTTTCTCTCAGATTTATGAACTGAAGAAGGAATTTATCAATATTAGAAAAACTGAACAAAGTACTTCAATGTCTGAGATTTACTAACGACTTTCCTATTCTAAACTCTTAATTGCCATAAAGACCAGCAAGAAGTTTTCTTAGCACTTTTCCTAGATTTCATGCTAGATAAAAAGCATGGAGATATTTTCGCATTTCAATAGCATTCGCATATTAATTTCAGAAACTAATTTGCTGTATCAACTTTAGATTAACTATTTTCTGTAAAACTTCTGAAACATTTCTCGAAATTAATTCCATTTGTATTTGCAAACTATTTTATGCTAAAATTAAAATTTCCCATATCGTAATTTACCCACTGGGGATTGAGGCTTCTAGGAGCCTGCCGATTCCTTTCGTCCTTTCCAGGCATCGACCTCTAATCTTTCACTGAAATGACCAACCTCCGGGCGACAAAATCCCTCCTATAATGTAAATTGCTTAGTAACGAGAGATAGCTTTGAATGGGGGAGAGCGTAAGTTACTTCCCTTTCCTTATCTTTCTTTTTCCCTCAAACATGCTGTCATTCTGTTTTTATCAAAATCCAAACGTTAAAAAGATACATTCACTGAGATATTAAACTTTTTGAGTAAAAAATTATGAAACGGGTCGTATATATTTATCACTTTTTATAATTTTACTGCTCTTATATATATATGTATTGTTTCAAAAGAATATAATAAAGTTAAATTAATTTTAAATAATTCTCTTGCGCCATTGCTGCAAGGAATGAAATTTGAATTTAACAAAATTTCTATTCGTAAAAAGCAATTTAACCCCCCCAGTGGCCAAGACCCTCTACTAAAAACTCCTCTTCTCAAGTCTTGAAAAGAAACCAAATTCTACTATTCCTTCTGCCCATTCTGTAACCAGATTAATGCTAAAAGCGGCAGTCATTTCGTTCTCTTTAGTTGCCTCCCCTCCCACTGAAATGACCGTCGTTAAGCGGGGCATATTGTCGTGTCCCTGTCCTTTTGTCCAGCAGGCTTCCGTTATGACAAGAAAGACTTAATTGAATGTATACCAGATTTAACGGTTATCGCCGTGTTGGCTGCGTAACTAAGCAAGATTTTAAACAGCGTACGTATTTTATGAATATTTTATGAATATGTGTCTAAAATTGATATTGCTTTGCGTTTTTGGTTTTTCTATTTGGAAGATTATTTACTTTTAATTCTCCATGTTTTAATAAAATATTTCACAAAGTCAGCATAAAAATTGCAGTTATTCTTCAAACATAAAATTAATAGAAAATTACCTTTTGATTCGATTTTTGTACCATTACTCATTTGTATTACGTAGCAAAAAGAATAATAGGACTAATAATTAGGCGAAAAAGATTCGGTCATCAAAAATTTTCTACTCATCGTATTATACAAATAAAAATGTATGTAATTTATGTACTAAATGAAAACATATAACTTTAGCATACAGTTTAATAAACTACTAATTTTGCTTATTTTAGCTTTAATTATTTCAATTTATATTCTAATCAATAACATTTTCTTATCATTAGCATTGCTTTCAAACGATATTGATTTTAATTATTACAAAATCTATTTCTATATCAAATCTATTTCTACATGGTAAATCTACATCAAAAATGTTTCTTTGATAACTGAAAGGACGTTGATTAAAACGAATTTAGATGATAGAGGAGTAAATTAAATTTTTTCCTGTGACATTAAATATTTACAAGTTTTGCATTTTTCTTTTTTGCTACCAAAATCTTAACTTTAATGCTCTGTTTTCTATTCCTCGTTATTATAAATACTTTTTCAGATAAAAATAAAATATTCTTTTATTCTTTGCTCTATGCTACCCATTAAGACCCTCAGTGACCCCCTCCGTCTCAAGAGAGAGATTTACGAAAAGAAAACAGTGTCATGAAGTACTGTGTAATGATAAAAGATCGTCTAAAGTGAAAAGCTTGGCACAATGAACTGTTTTCGGACAAACTGTACGATTATATAGATTTTTGAATGATTTTATTCATTAAAAATTTCTTTTCCATATTAAATTTTTATAATGCTAATTTTAAATCATGTACTGAAAAATCAATAAATAACTTGAAATTTTTCTAAATTCCCTATATACACACACAGAAAATTTCCAAAATATAATTTTTTTCAGTTTCTTTAATTAATCCTTTAAGTATTTCTAACTTTAAACGTAAGACTAAAACTTATAAGGTATTTCTCCCGCCTTCTTCGCATGCCTTCGTGGTGTAGTGGTCAGCACGCTGGGTGCGTATTCCAGAGGTTCGTGGTTCGAGTCCCGGCGAAGGCTTTGCTCACTTTTCATTTCTCCTGCTTCTAAATAAACTGATGTCTTTACAAATTAACGTGAGAATAAACGTAGAACTGAGAAGAATTTCGCCTAATTCAGTGCACTGAAAAAATCCAAAATGCAGTTTTACCATCCTGTATTTTCAAAGTTTAAATTGTTTCGAAAAATTTCCCTATAAAAGCGCCTTTTTTTGTTATAAATTCTAAGAACATATTCTTGAACGGATATATAGTTTCAGAATTAAATTAAAATGCTTTTAAATAAGTGCGTCTTGAATCGTCTTAGATAAAAATATATTACATTAAATAAGAAATGATTTTTTCCCTGTATAATATTAAAGTTGATTCTCCCCCGTTCTTAGAGTTGTCTCTGCTGGCTCCAAGACATCTGTAAATAATTAGAGAAGAGGAATGTATAACTGTTTTAGAGAAATCATAGACTGAATGTCAGTTCGGGTTTACTTCGCTGTTTCTTATATTAGGCATAAATTTCAACAGTTAGAAGGGAAAGGTTCGGCGTCACCTGCACAGGTAGTTTGCGAGGATTTGTTTTTGTCAGTAAGACGAAAACAATCATGACGTGGATGAATCTATTTGAAAAGTTAAAGGAGTGCGTCATCTGAACGCATTGAGAAACGAGGAAATTGCAAATAATTTTTTAATTTACGCAGCCTGCAACTAAAAACATCGTGTAAAAAATACGTGAGGATATAATACTCTAACGATTTCTAGAGCGATCTTGAGCAGGTAAATTGTACTAAATCTGTTTCTCGCCTGAAGAAAAAAGACTTATAAATGTTAATTTAAAATCCACGCGAATTTAAAGTTGTATTTTTTACAAATTTTAATTATTATATTTATTGGCATGTTTCTCTTCTTATTAATTCGATATTATGAAAATGTATTTATTCAAAAATATGATACTCAAAATCATGCCCTGTGTGGAAATTATATACACATACATGCATATGCATATATATAAAATCTTTAATATGCGAAGTTTTATCAGAATGCATCGAAAAGCAAAAAGTAATTCTTAAATTATTCCAACATTTCTGATCATATGATACTAAAGTCGAAATTCTACAGCAGTTTTCAAATAAAGGTGTCCTCATTATTTTTAAAATACTTATAATTAAAACACATATACTTTAACGTTTATATTTTGAACTTTATGTAAATTCTTTTATTATTTAATTTCGTCTCTACCCAAGATAGCTACAGTTTAAAAATTTATTTAATTCAACAAGGAAAGCGATTTTTCTATTGTATAATATGAATGGGAGTTAATTTTCCTTAAAATGTTCTCCATGAAGGCATCCCTTCCCTTAGATGGAAACCTTTCCGTACTTTACCATAATCAAATTCAATAAAGCGAACAATTAACAATGATGAAAAAAAAATCTGTGTTACTTTAAATTACGTGATCTGTGTAGTAGGGGCCCCATTTGTGGTCGAGTAGTAGACAGCTGAATATTGGTAGTTGGATCTAGATTAGAGTCCAGAAGAACGGCTTGAGCGTATGGAGCTTTTTGTGGCTTTCCGCTTATGTAACGTGAATACGACCTAATTTCGCTTGGCAAGTCATCGACGAAAACATCCCTTCCCTTAGGACAGCCGTCGTGCGCTTTTCCATATCCAAATACCCTAATTTGATAACCCACTAGCAACATTTTAAACCGAGGCGTCCGATGAAATTTTATTATTATTTTTTTTATTTTATTTTCTAAAAAACGAGTAATTAAAAAGGTTTTTTTTAATATGCTTTATTTCGCATCTTTTAATTTCCCACACTTTAGTTCGTTTTGGAATTTTAAGTTCCTCTATGTTTTTCAGTCTCTTCGCTTCTATTTCCCATTCAATCTTATATTTTGGTTAAGAAACACAGACAAAAATTTGAACTTTGTTCATTAAGCCCTTTCCTTATGAACCCACACTGAATTGTCTGTCAGAATAAAAATACGAAATGAGAAAACTCGTATTTGATGCAATATTGTACTATCATTGCAAAAACGACTCAGCAGAAGCGATTGAAATTGACAAAACAAATCAGAAATTTATTTCAAAATTGGATCCAGTCAAAAATAAACAGAAAAGTCAATATAATATATATAATAATAATATATAAAAAATAAAATAAATATAAATCTGTTATTTAATTTTCAATTCTTAGCAACATAATAGACAGATGATTTAATGGAATTCGGTAAATATACCTCAGAAAGGGGGACTTTCTAACGATGTACCTTTTTTAGTTTTCCTTTTGAGTAGGCAAAGAGAAAAACAAAGCCTTTACTGAAGAAATGATATATATAATGAATGGATATTTAATAATTGAAAATACTGCATTGATTGAGGGAAAACTGCACACATAGTTCATGAGTAACATGAATTTACGTGCAACGCTGTTTCACATCCAAAAAAGGACCTTGCCACTGCCATATATAGATAAGACCACTGAAAACAAGTAGTTCGACTTAAGAACAAATCTCAGCGAAATAACTGATTGCTTGAGACATCGTGTTTTTCCTCATGTCAATACAAGCCAGTTTCTTTTAGAAAGCCCTCGGCAAAGTCATTACTCCATAAGGAAATAAGCTTTGAAAACTTTGATTTGTACAGTTAAGCAACCATCCATGAAATTATTGCAATTTCGTTTTCCTAATCACTGATCATCAAATTTAAATATATTGATTTTCTATCCAAAAATGTACATTATTGGCTTCAAAACTATTATTCAAGTTATAAAATTTAGACTTTCTTTGAGTGCATTTTTTTTTAGTTGTAATCATTAGTTTCATTTCATATATTGAAAAAAACGAAATTCACTTAATATATGATGAAGTTATTTACGCATCAAATGCAGTAAAATAATTCGTTAATTGCATTACATTCAATCGTTCATCAGAAGTAGTTTGGAACTGATTTTGATGTTTTTCAGTCTCTTTACTTCTATTTTCTAAACTCTAAAAAAAAACTACGTTTTGCATTTTCAACATAATGTTTTACACAATTGCATTTCATCATAATGGAATTTCAGACAATGTCATTAAATCGTGCTGAATGTTACTTATATGAATTATATGCTCTCATTAAAAATGAAATCTGGAAATGTAAATGGCTATTTAGATATATGAATGTGTTGTAAAAGCATGATCCTAGCACACTCGATACCTGCAAATTGAATTTGGGAATATAATTTTTTATATTTGGACACACTTGTATGGTAAAACCATAATTAATTACGTTTGACAAAAAATTCGGAAAGCAGCAGCCTCGTGTTTAGCGTAGATTCAGTCAAGAATTAAATCGATTTCGAAGACAAACAGATGCGGGTCTCTCTTCATCAGAAGAAAAGAAATCTGTCAGTGCAGGGAAACCTGTACCTGTTTGCCTTCAAATTCGACCGAGTTCTTGACTCAATCTAAGCCAAACACAAGATTGTTGCTTTGCTAATTTTATGCTTCGCTTCGGCGTGTTTCTCTTCTGTTTATGTTTGACATGCTGCTGTCCATTCAAACAAGGGTTCTTCAAGCTTAATAAATACTATTTATTATTGGCATGAATTTATTCTATTCTGTGATTTTGAATAGAACATAACAAATTTTTAACAGCAATCATTTGATAAGTATTAAAAACAAAGGTAACAGTATAATATATACACTCAGAATTATGATTTTTGAAGTATATTCACCAACTGACAGGGAATGCTAGAAAAGTAGTTTTAATGGCTTGAGTATAGAGATTTTTGGCACAGATTTACAAATATCACTGCCCGCAGAAGAAGGAGAAAAGTTTTGAAGTTGTTATCAATGTGCGACTAATTTATTTGACACATGAAGGAAAAGTACAGAGATACATCTTAAAGCTAAACAGGACAGCAAAGTCCTTTTATTATTATTATCAAATGTCACAGTTAATATGTATGATCAGTTCAATTTTTTATTCATTTACCTTTTTAAATTGTTGTGTTTTGAATGCACACTCGGCTTTTAATGCATGAATGCACTCACAAGCGGATATCCAAAACTCTAAAACGAATGAGATAAAAATCTAAAAACATCCCATTTTACGAATGATTGGTATTTTATTGCAAATTATTGTTCAGTGATTTAGGAAAATAACATTTTTAATATGATTTAATTTGAACATAGGATTTACATTTTCGGTATTGCGCACTTTTAGGCAATAGATCGAAAACTACAAAATATCAGAATTTTTCTTTATACAAAGCTCAGAAAATTTCTCAAAAGAAAAAAAAATGTCAAAACGTTACAATTGTTTCAAACTCATTCAGAGGAGGCGACAACTTCCCCGAAGGGAGGGGAAATTTTATTACCCTCAGTGAGAATGAAAGAATGGGAAAGAGGGAAGAAAAGAACCCACTGCAGGTTTCGAGAAGACCCCCCGCCGCATTCAAGGATTCTGACTTGGTCTTGTATTACAGAACAAACACTGATGAGAATATCCGAAAGGAAAAATGCAGAAGAAATAGTCTTTAATTTTGCAAAGATTTCCTAATACTGCATGAAAGTTAAACTGTTACGTTATTTTTTAAATTCTTTCAAAGATTAATCTAACGAATAATGCCTAACAATTTAAAGAATAATGTCTAAGTCTTTTAACTATTATTCTTTTCTTTCTTTTATTCTATAAATATAAATAACGTGGATAAATAAAATAATCATTTTGTATAGCTTCTTTTTCGATAATTTCATCAAGTTTGAAATTCTAAATCCCATCACCGACAAAATAATTCAAGCTTTGATGCCATTCTTCTATAAAATCACTTATCCTTACTTGAAGAGTATACTTACTAATGAAGAAAGTTATTGCAAAACTCTTTTAATCTTGCATCAAATACTTGAATTCCATTATATAATCAAGGCATTCGTCTTTGATGTTTCTTGGAGAATATGTGACATCTTGAAGTGCAGACATCTTCAAGTGCTTTCTAATTTGTGCATTGTTTCTGTGTATGTTAAAATGATAAATCATACTTCTTTTCCTTATCACGTTGATCTCAATAAACAATATATCTTTTATTATCATAAAAGAAACAAAATTTTTAAAATAATTGTATTTTCAAATGGGCAAAATATAAAGCTGTAACTTCAAAATCGATTACAATCAAAGGACATAGTATTTCAGTAGTTTATTTTATTTTGCTACGGGAATAAGCATAACAGCAGAACAACAACATTTACCACAATAGAGATGCTTTCAATCTCAGCATTAAAAATGTGAAAAACACTTCGCACACTGTCAAAATTTCCACAAATGTTTTGCTGCTTTTAATTATTTCTCTTCCTTTCATGTGAAAAGACCAAAATTGGACTGTATCTTCCATCATCAAATAGAAACAGTAAATTATAATAAATTTTATTAAATTCATTTAGAACAACTCAACCTTCCTATGAATAAAAATATCTACGAATAAAAACTTCTTCGCTGCCATGCTTAGAACAGTATAGCACAGTTTGGATACTATGATAGTTAGCTTATGTTAATTTAATAAGTTATTTTTTCCCTCCTTTCCGCAGGCCTTCGTGGTGTAATTGGAAGTATTCTCGTATTCGAGAGGTCCAACGTTCGAGACCCGGCAAGGGCATTGAATAATTTTCACGTCTCCAGCATGAATAACTCTAATGACTCTACAAATTAATTAAGAGACTGAAAGTAACTCAAGACTTTTTGCCTATGAATAAGCATGCTTTCGTGGAGGACGTTTAAAGAGAAAATATCTGGTATTTACGTTACACAAGAGGAAATTATTAAAATTCCTATGCAGCCCACTCATTCACCAGGATTTAAACCCAGGTCAAACTACCAGTATCAGCGACATTGCCGCTCGATCGATGCTATGAAACTGGAGGAGTTTTTACAGCATATCAAAGTCTTAATTGCCTTTTCCTATTTCTTTACAATGAAATCGGAAAATTAAAGTACTTTCTTCTTTTGATCTTGTTTTTGTTATAAATATATATTTTTAATTAAAGATTTAACTAAATGATTTTGACATGAATGATAACGTAAAATTTCCGTTTTTTTAATGCATATCCAATAGATTACAATTTTCTCAACGTTATCAAAAATTAAGTTCCTGTAACACTTACAAGCCACCAGTAATATGTTTCTTTTAGTCTGAATATCTTCTGAAATAGGCCATAAGCACTATGATTAGGTTTGATTGTTTATTTAATTGAACGTGATGAAAGAATATAACTTTTCGTGATTTTACGGTTACATGAGGACTATTTTGCTTAAGGGAAAGGACGTCTACTTGGAGGATTTTCTAAGGGCAACTAGCTCATGTTCTTGTTGCTCATGAGAAAAAATATGAAAACGACAAGGTAGCAACTCCATTCTCTGCGATTTTAACCCCGGCTTAATACCAATATTCATGATCTGATAGGAGTACTGAATACCAATATTCAGTGGTCTGGATCGGATAGGATCTGTCGTCTTACAATCAGGTCTCGATTTCCTAGAATCATTACTCTAAGTCCTTTAGTTACCTTTCGTGGTATTTAGATATTGAAAAGGCGTTAAAAAACACCAACACCCAGAGGCGAGAATCTATACATGACGAAGTCAGTCGTTCAGTGGTCTGGTATTCAATATTAATTTCCTTCGACATATTTCGTCTTCCGTCAAACTTCAGCCTGAAAACAAAATAATGATCCTGTTAACAACAGCTGTAAGGAAAATGAAAACCTCATTCCCCCCCCCTTGGCTTTGGTGCTTTATGACAGTGTTTAAGTAACACGTTTTACAATATATTGTAACAAAATATAAAATTTTTGTACACATAAGTACTAAAAAATTACTTTAGAGTTCTGGCTCTATGCTAAACAAAACGTAAATATGAACCAATCCTACAAACAAACTGCATGAGCTTCAAAATTATTTTAATTAAGCTTGTGGTTATAATTAATTATGTAATTCCTAAGTCAAGAGACAACCTAATCTAAGATTTGATTCATATCAGTTTGCTGAAGCTAAAGAAAATCAAATTATTAAAGGGGGGAAGAAACATCATTACACAGAAAGAAAATAAAAGAAAAAATAACATTTTACATTCGGATTTGAATTGCGTTTTATTTGCAAGACTGCTGTTACGAAAAATAGTCCGTTTTCCAAACATATATGAAACAATAAGCTATTTAAGTACATGTTTATTGTGCTATATTTTACTGCGGGAGATGGATTCATCTATCGCCTTCAAAAGATATAGTGAAAGATCTTTTAAGTATCAGCTGTTGATAAAATAATAATAATAGTATTAATAATAATAATAAATGAAGCTTAGTAAAAATTGTATAGAATAAAATGAACAAATTTATTTTATTCCTCGCCTATTTTCCTATTTAATAAAAACCACTTTGCTCATTATTATGCCTACTTAACAAAGTTCAGAATGACACGTTGCAACCATGGCCAGCGCTAGGCATTTTGTCGACAGGCGTACCTTCTGAGGGTTTAAAATTTTGCTGCCCGGTGCATTACTAAATTTTAAAACATTTGAAGCTTCTAAATACCTCTACCTAGTGTATTACAGAAATTCTAAAATTTTGCCATCCCTAAATTATGTTGCTCAATGTTTTTTTTAAATTCTAAAAATTTTCCCGCCTTTTAATTCTGCCTCTCTCTGCAGCCGATCCTGTTGCTACGTCAACCCTGGTTTTAACTGGTATCAATTTAAAGCTTACGATTATTAAACATTCTTGTAACATGTTTATTATTTTATTATTTCAGATAGTAAAGATGCTTCTAGCTTTATAACGTTAATATCAATCTTATGCTGTCAGACGTCTGACATTAAAACATTTATTGTATACATAACTTTCCATACAATACTGATATGCTTCTATTAAAACAAATCTTCATTAAATAAAAAGGTGCATTAAATCCTTAAAATTTTGAAATTTATTTTAATGATTCAATTCAATTTATTTTGTTGTGGATATTCGATTCCAAAAAAAAGGATCTTTGAATAAGTACTCTGGATTTATATATTGGCTTCAAACTGTCAAACCAGCTATAAATTGAAGAGAGGCTAAAGTCTTATTATTCAATTATTTTCATTTCAGATATTGGATGAAGAAATAAATTCCATTTTTATTTTCAATACATGTTGAAAGTATTTCGACTATCTTTGTCCATTCGGTAGCAGTATTAAAAAGCGAGCAAAATATAGATAGATTTTTGGCGACATAGCAGTTACGTGCAGTAACCCCAAAATAACAAGCGAAATTTCAGAAAAGCGAAACCCTTCCCAGCAGGGAGCCTATTAGTGCAATCGCTCCCGTCGAAATTGCTGGGGGAAAGAAAACCTAACGCGAGCGTATATATGCTTGTTGGCCGCTTAGAGGAAAATTTTGGTTGGACGTATATATGCTTGCTGAGCGCTTAGAGTAAGATTTTGGTTGGACGTATATATGCTTGCTGGGCGCTTAGAGCAAAATTTTGGTTGAAAGTATATATACGGTTCGGCCGCTTGGAGGGTTAACGAAGAAAGGAAAGCTGTTGAAGAAGAGATTACCTGTGTAAAAGAAAACAAATTTGAGGCTAAGGAAGGCAGAATAGACGCAGTTGAAGACAAAATTGGAGAAATTCAAGAAAGAGTTTCTGCTGTGGAGCAAGGAATCGAAGGAAGAGTTACGGCCGTCCAACAGCGAATCGAACAACAAATTAAAGAAACATTTCCGTCGTGCAACGACATATCGAACAATAAATAGATGACATGGTTTTTGCTGTCGCCAAGGAAGTTGATGCCTTCAAGAAATTCGTAGCGACAGCAGGAAGCAATTCTGATGAATTAAAACTTTTACCCATGCCTGCTCGTCCCTCCTTAAAGTTATCGACGTACGATGGGAAGACCTCCTGGCAAGTGTATAAGACACAATTTTCTATAGTTGCGGATACGAATGGATGAGAATTCTGAGCTAAGGCCTGACATCTCGTCGCTTCACTGAGAGCAGACGCAGCGGATATCCTGCAGACTCTTCCCGAAAACTAAAGGCTAGATTTCGAACGTCTATCCGGGGCATTGCAGCTGCGCTTTGAAAAAAGTGTTTAAAAGACTACAGCAGGCTTCAGTTAAAATCCCGTCAACAAAAGCCCACCGAACCAGTCCAAGAGCGCGGCACGGATGTTGAAAGGCTGTCCCATTTCGCCTTTACGGAGTGCCCGAGAGAAACAAGGGAAATCCTGTCCCTGCAATATTTCATCGATGGCATCCGGGATCCTGAAATATAGAAAGCACTGCGAATGGCTGGTGTGAAGGACTTAAAAAGTGCTTTGGTGTACGCCATGAAATTCGAGGCAGCACAGCAAGCCACTCTTAGAGACCGCCACCCAATCAGAGCTGCTCACTTACAAGAACCAGTGGATCCAATGACTGCTCGCCTAGACGATTTAACCAGAAAGGTGAATGCTTTGACACGGAACACTGGTGACAAGAAACCGTTCTTAAATGCTCGAACTGCGGTGCTGAAGGGAACATTCGAAGAAACCACAGAACACCCTAGGGCACGGATGTTAAAACCGCGCCTATCAAGAAGGAGGGAAACTAATTCGAGGCCATCTCGCGGGGCGGAGGTTGCCAGATAACGAAAAGCCCCAGTTTAAAGCGCTTCAGATTTCTGCAGTGAGTGGCTGCAATAACGGAATTTTCATCATGGGACAAATCAATGGAATTCTCTGTAACATGATGATCGGCACAGGAGCCAATGTTACCATCATTCGAAAAGATTTGGCTCAACAACTCGAAAGTAAACTTTCGCCCTGCGTTACCCTCCAGACTGTGTCCGGCGAGAAGATCGATATAGAGGAGAAATTAAACGTTAACATCAGGTTTGCAAGTGCCGTTTACCATCACACGGCATATGTAGGAGAAATTAGAGATCTTTGCATACTCGGATTGGACATTTTAAGGATATACAATTTTTCCTTGGACTTTAAAAATAACGAACTGCATTCCGCCTCTGAGGACATAACTTTATTCGGGATTAATGATAAAGGAGTGAAATCTATCCACAAAATCATAGCTCAAGACGATATCACAATACCGGCAAGAACAGAAATTTTACTTCCTGGACCCATAGCCGAAAATAGAAATTTCCGCTTCGGCGTCATGGAATATCCCAAGAACTGTAATAGCCCTGAAGGAGTATTAATAGCCTCAGCAGTCGTCGACCTATCGGGGACCGTTATCCCGGTGAGAGTTGCCAATGTAACTTACTGATAAGGCGAGAGTTATTAAGAAAGGAGAAGTGGTTGCAGAATGTACTCCAGTAACCAGCGTTGAAAGAAAAAGTAACATCCCAAAAGCCGTGTCTTCAGGCAACATTATATCGGAGTTATTGCAGAATAAGCAGTTAAACGATGAAGAAAAGAATGTTGCCGAGCGTGTCATTAAAGATCTTCATGACGTTTTCTTCCGTTCGTCTTCTGACGTGGGTCGTACCAGTTTGACTCAACATAGAATCGATACTGGTGATCATCCACCAATCAAGCAACATCCAAGACGTCTGCCTCTTTCGAAACAGGAAGAGGTGCGAACACTTTTAAAGGACATGCAGGAAAGCAATGTCATCAAGCCTTCAGCAAGTCCCTGGGCATCTACCATCGTCCTGGTGAAAGAGAAAGACGGATCAACCAGATTTTGCGTTGATTATCGCCGGCTGAACGAGATCACGAAGAAAACAGTTACCCTCTTCCTAGAATTGACGACATTCTGGACCCTCTTTCTAGAGGCAAGTGGTTCTCGACACTTGATTTAAAGAGTGGATCCTGGCAGGTAGAAATACATCGTGATGACCGAGAAAAGGTGGCAGTTACTACAGGACAAGGACTTTGGCATTTCAAGGTGATGTCGTTTGGACTATGTAATGCGCCGGCTACATTTGCACGCCTAGTGAAGACTGTATTAAAAGGTCTTCCATACGAAGCCTGTCTGATATACCTGGATTGCATCATTATCGTCGGGAGGAGTTTAGAAGAACATCTGGAAAATCTTAGAAAGGTACTTCAGAAACTGTAAGAAGCCAATCTGAAGTTGAGTCCCGCTAAATGCAAATTATTCAGACAGGAAGTGACCTGGCTCAGACATGTCATCTTTCCTGAAGGTGTGAGAACGAATCTTGAAAACTTGGCAGCAGTTAAAAAATGGAGACGTCCCGAAAATGTCCACCAGCTGATATGCTTTCTAGGACTTTGCACCTAGTATAGATTTGTGAAGGATTTTTCTTCCATCGCAAGACCCCTTCACAAGCTGACAAAGAGCGAGCAGAAGTTTGTATGGACAAAAGAATGGGAGGAAGCACTTAAGAACTCGAAGGAAGCTTTAACATCTGCTCCAAACCTGACGTATCCTCAGCTGGACAGACCATTTACTCTCGATAAGGATGCGAGTAATGAAAGTGTTGGCGCTGTTTTGTCCGAAGAAATAGAGGCCCAAGAACGTATAGTAACTTACTGTAGCAAGTGCCTGTCTAAACGGAGAGGAATTACTGTGTCACTAGGAAAGAATTGCTCGCCATACTCAAAGCCGTAGAACATTTCCATCATTATCTATACGGTAGAAAATTTCTGCTTCGCACGGATCATGCATCAATGGCCAGGCTTTTAAATTTCAAGAATCCTGAAGGTCAAATTGCTAGGTGGATACAGAGACTCTAAGAATATGCAATCGCTATCAGTCATTGAAAAGGGATCATGACATGAAAACGCAGATGCCCTGTCTAGAAGACGCAGAAAACTGCCGATATTGTTCCAAGGTCAAAACTAAATACCAGCTGCTTAATCCGGTGGTACGACAAATTACAACATCAAAATCCATACCCATGGAGTGACAAAGAAGTCAGGAAAGACCAGCTGGAAGACCGTGACATTAAACACATAGTTGATTTTATGGAGATCTCAAACAGGAAACTTACCTGGCAGGGCATTTTGAGTTATAATCCCGCGACAGAACAATATTGGGCTCTTTGGGACTCACTGCATATTCGAAACGGCGTCTTGTACCGGAAATTCGAATCGGAGGATGGAAAGACATTCCGATGGCAGCTGCTACTCCAAAGATCCCGGATCCCGGACGTCCTTAAAGAATTACATAGCAGCCCTGCAGGAGGCCACTTCGGAATAATGAAGACCTTGCAGAGAGTTCGGTAGCGCTTCTACTGGAATAATGCAGGGGATGACATGCAAAAGCTGTTCCGATCTTGCGATGCTCCTTTTCCTTGATCGGAAAGGACTGAAGAAAGGCAGCGGAGGGAAGCTGCAACGTTACAATGTAGGAGCAACTTTTGAATGTATCGCCCTTGACATCTTAGGACCTCTGCCGCGAACTGCTGATGGCAACAAACACAACCTCTGTCATTGATTATTTCACCAAGTGGCCTGAAGCGTATCCTATTTCTGATCAAGAAGCTGTCAAAGTAGCAGAGATGATGATGTGGCACTAGATTTCCAGATTCAGAGTGCCTCTTCAGTTACATCCAGATCAATGAAGGTATTTTACCTCATCAGTAATCACAGAACTCTGCAAGCTACTCGGCATTGACAAAACGTAACGACGCCTTTACATCCCCAGTCGGACGGCATGGTAGAGAGGTTTAATCGAACCATCCTCAATAACCTCTCATTAGTGTTTCTAGAAACCAACAGGGCTGGAACAAGAAGTTACCGCTGTTTCTACTGGCTTACCGCACTGCTCCATCTCCATCTCAGATGCTCTTGGGTCGTGACCTTCGTCTGCCATGTGACCTTTTGTTTGGTGGTCCTCCGAAAGCGCCATCGTCATCTAAGGAATACAGTCAAGATCTCCAGGCCCGGTTTGAAGTGGTGCACAACATTGCACGAGAGCGAGTCAACTTAGCTACGACGGAGAAGATGAAGACCCGATACGACACCACAGCTAGAGCATATCACTTACTGCAACTCACTGTCGCCTGCGGTTAGCCTGGAGTAGTGGAGTAGAGAGCATGCATTGTGGATACCGCAACAGTGGGCTTGTGTGATGTTTTCCGACGAGTCCAGGTTTAGCTTGCAGTCTGATTCTCGCCGGACTTTCATATGGAGAGCTCCAGGTACCCGTTACCACCAAGAAAACATCATTGAACGACACCGTTACGGTGGTGCAGGAGTGCTGGTTTGGGGTGGAAATATTCTAGGTTCCACAACTGACCTGCACGTTCAGATTGGAACCATAACAATCCAAATCTATCTAGAACAACATGTACGTTTGTTTCGGTACGCCATGGGCGCACAATTTGTGTTTGTGGATGACAACGCCCGTCCTCAACGTGCAAACATCATAAGCGAATGCCTTCAATCGGAGGATATCATCCGTATGGACTGGCCAGCATTCTCACCGGACTTGAATCCAGTAGAGCACGTGTGGGACATGCTTGGCCGACGAGTTGCAGCCCGTCAACCTCCTCCTACATGTATACCGGAGCTTCGGAGAACATTGCTTTTTGAGTGGTGTAATATCCCCCATGATCAGATCGATAATTTGATAATCAGCATGCCTAGGCGTTGTACGGACTGTATTGCATCGTCTGGGAGACATATAATGTATTAACAATGATATCAACCATGTAATATTGGTTTTTAGTAAATAGGTTTTTTTTGTAATTTGCTCCAGGGAGAAAAAACCGCTAATTTTTTTAATAATATCAAACATAGAGCTCTTTTTTGCTCTTTACCTTTTGTTTAATAAATAAGCTTTACAAGTAAGTCAAATTTGTTTTGCTTCTAACTCTTCCTTTGCCTGATTTTACAAGCGTCTACGGAGAGAAGGCAACTTTTGGGAACATGATCTGATCCTCAGATGCGCATCTCGGTTTGCGCATCATGTGATGTTTTCAGATACGCCAAAGTTTTGTTAACAATTCGCGATATTTCACTTTGTTTCATGCTTCATTAATACGTGAATTCTGCTTTCAAATATTTATTCTGAGCTATTGGTACAGTTTATTGGAATATATATCACCAGTTTAAATGAATTAGATGATGGTACCCATGATCATTCAGGCAATGGATCTGAAATTCGCAGTTCCGCTTTAATTACGATTGGTAACATTTTTCAGAAAACTATAATTTGAAAATCTTTCAACTGTTTTTTATATAAAAAGTATTTTTCAAATGCCAGCAATTTGTAGCATCATTTAAAGAACATACATTCCAATATAGCACATTTCTACTTCTGAAATATCTAATTCCAGTACAGATGATACATTTTATTAAGTTGTCAATGGTAATTCGATTTCAGATATCTTTGCAACAAAAATCTAGTATAATTTCAAAAAACTTTTAACTGCCCTGATTGCAAGAAATGTATCTGCATAAAATTGCATATGTCACAAGAAACAACATTGCTTAAAGCCAGTAAAAGTAAAGTTTTCGAATTTAAATGAAGTTTATGTAGTCGCCAGTTCAACAATAATAAAAATTTACTATTTTCACCAGCAGAGAGTGCCCTTTAGTGTTCATAAAAAATATATAAATGCCCATTATGTAATGAATGTTTCCCAAAGAAAAACTTTTCATTATATTTGCAAGTGGAAAATGAAATAGCCATTGAAAAAGAAGAGAGAGAATTCTCTGTGTTTAATGATTTCATGCCGTGGAATTAGAATTTTGAAATGGAAACATAATCTAAGTTTGTTAAATTTACAAAGAAACATTACCAATTACGTGTAAAAGATATTTATTTCGTATAGCATCATTCAGGGCATTATATGTCTAAAGCGTAAGGTATGCGATATTTAAAAATACAAGGGAGTAACAAATTAATGCTTATTGCCCAGCCTCTATAAAAGTAAGCCAGTTTAATAATGGAAAATGTACTGCTTATATGAAAAAACCCATGTAAGTCATAAAAATACGAGGGTTGGAACTTTAATAGTGGCAACTATTTATTTACAAGGAATACAAAAGTGATTCATGTCACCATATTTTACAGTCCTTCAATATAGTCGCCAGCATTGTGTACAACCCGTTTCCAACGATGTGGAAGTCGTAGAATACCTGTAGCAGCGCCTGTTTTGTTGATAGTTTGAATGGACCGGTCTACTGCCGCAAGAATCTCAGGAACAGTTTGGAAGCGAGTGCCACGAAGTGGTTCCTCCATCTTAGGAATTAAGTCATAGTCACAAGGGCTTAGATCTGGGGAGTATGGTGGATGGTAAAGCACTTCCCAGCTCCATCGCTTGAACAAATCAGTCACAGTTTGCGCTGCATGCGGTCGAGCATTGTCATGCAAAATGAGAGGAGCGTTCTGCAGAAAGTGTCGCCGTTTTTTTCTCAAAGCTGGTCGGAGATTGTGCTCCAAAAATGAGCAGTAATACTGCGCAGTAACGGTCTGCTGTGGGGGAACGGTATGCGTTAGGATGACACCATCACAGTCGTACACGAGAATCACCATAACTTTCACATTGCTGGGGTTCTGACGAAATTTCGAACGTCGTGGTGACCCGTGATGACGCCATTCGTTTGATTGGCGTTTCAGTTCTGGCTGGTACAATCGGGCCCAAGTCTCATCCAGCGTAATGATACGGCGTAAAAAAGCATCTCCTTCGCGCTCATAGCGCTCCAGGTGGGTTCGGGCAGCATCGTATCGTAGCCATTTCTGCATTTCCGTCAATTGATGTGGAACCCATCGTGAAGCAATTTTTCTCATGGACAGGCGTTCCTTCAGAATGTGCAGCACAGTCGTAGGCGCTAATCCTGTTTGTCCGGCCGGCTGACGAATCGTTTGGCGGCAATCACTGTCCATTAGTGCGGCAACAGCTTGCACGTCTGCATCGCTGACACTCGGACGACCTGGCCGCAGCATGTCTGCCACGTTTGGGTGTCCTTCATTGAATGCTTTCACCCATCTTGCTACGGTTCTGTAAGGCAATGCAGATTCCCCGCAAGCCTCTTGAAGCCCTTGATGACACTGTCGTGCTGTACGACCTCTGGCACATTCAACTTTTATCCAACATCGTTATTCTTGTTTTGAAAACATCCTGACAACCCTTACTTTAGACCGCGAGCTAATACAAGGATCCGTTCTTCGCGTCACCCCGCATGCGCGTGACGTAGGCAGGACGAGTCTTTTTGCTGAGAGGTAAGGTAGGTATGTAGTTCACGTGTGGTATACGCGATATTCTTTGGTTTTGTTGCGTAGCGTTTTTTCAGCTGTGTTGCCACTATTAAAGTTCCAACCCTCGTAGTATAGATTATCTGTCTGTTACAAAATTAGAATGACAATTATTAGCAACTAAAAATTGCTGGAAAAGTCCTTTTGGATGCAATTTCAGATAAAATTCAAGATTCGGTGTCTTATACTAGGCTTGAGAGATTGCATCTTTTGACAAAGAAAAGATTTATGGTATATTGAAAATTCGGTACTCTTCTCCTATCAGGACTAGATTCAGACATGGAATGTATGTAATGCATGGATGAATGTGCTCATGTATGCTGATATGTCTATATAGTATGAATGATGTATGTTGATATATGGACATGCTCATATGTGTACAATCAAATGCTGTAAGGCACAAAAATGATTGTATAAGAATAGAAGCCTGGGTTAATGAAATGATTAACAAGCCTCAAAATGAAATTTTAGAAAATTATCCCAAATTTAAAAATGATTTCAAATTAATTAAAATGAATGACTCTCAGAGGCACTTAGTACAGAAGTTTGGATCAGACTTTATATGTATAAACATATACAAAGGTTGAACAGTTATGGATTTGAACTAGTCACACTGCTTGTGCTTGATGCTTTACATCAAGGCTTTCCCTGTGCATTTTTTGTTACAAACAGAACTGACCTGGAAATTTTGTGTTTTTTTTTGCACATCTGAAAGATAAAGTAGGTCAGTTAACACCCAAAATATTTATGAATATGATTACAAGTTAGTTTTGGGCTGAACGGTGAAGTCGCTGAACACTCGTAGTTTGGTTCGATGTTCGAATCTTGCGAAAGGGCTGGCTGCATGTGTGTTTTCGTCATCCCCATGTGTAACATGTATATGAACCAGTTTCCTTTAGACAGTCCTCCATGAAGGAATTCCTATCCCTTAGGTAGATAGCCCTAGAGTGCTTTGCCATAATAAAATGAACCCACAAGCTAGTTTTGCTTAAAAAGTCTTCCATGAAGGTATTTCTCCTCCCACATGATCTCTGCCACATTCCAGTTCCAACAATCTAATCAACACATTTTTATTTAACTACTTAATTTGAAAGTTCTATAGCAGAGTATGAAATATACAACATTGCATTAATGCAAAACTACATTTTTTACTTAGTTCTGGAGGGAAGCGGCAAGTGTTCATTTTTCCTTTTCCTGCAGACTCCTATGGTCCAACATTTTCAAATTTAAAACATGATAACCCTAATTAACATCTCTTGCATTAAGGCAAACAGATCACTAAATTTACATATCTTCTATGTCTATTTACTTCATCATTAAATCAAAGTTTTCTGTCTGTAATAGTTCATGTGAAAGACTTGATGTATAGTAAAGTACGCTTGAGCTCATATATTTCCCTGTTCTCTGGAAGTAATTTACAGACTTGTCAGCAATTCCATTAAAAATGATACACTTTTCTGTAGTTACTGCATAAAAAGTAAAAGCTGTGG